>JANTPZ010092071.1:0-32305 GCA_025593235.1 Vachellia pachyceras
TGGAGTGAGGTAGGGGCGAGAATGAAAGCTGGGCAGGCGATAGTGAGGGAGCAGGCAAAGCTGGAGTGATTTTTTTAAACAGTGGGCATTTTAGTCTTTTACTATAAAAATCAGATTCCATTTCCATGATATACCAAACGTACTTTTAATACTCATATCCATCTCCATCTCCATATCCATTTCCATCTCCATCTCCATTTCCATATCCATCAAAATCAATTCCACCGTACCAAACGAGGCATAAGGGAGAGATATTGATGAAGGAATTGGAATTGGAAACATTGAAGAAGGGACCTTTCCTTAGTCGAACGTGTTTGGAAAACAGGACGCCCGCCATCTTCAATACTAGAAATCTAGAATAGATGTCGGCAAGTAAATATTACGGAGTTAAAAAAAGGGAAAATGACAAATAAACCCTAAGCAAAAAAAAACGAATCAAAGGTCCAAACAATCTCACAATTATCTTCAGGTCTCATGAGATTTTTTTGTGATTAATTGAAATTGTGTAAAGTCCATATTTCCCTTTAGCCATCTAAACAGCACTAGGTGTTCAATTGCGTTCCCTTCCAACCTCTGGAGACAGGGACACAGTCGGCCAATCGCCTTTGAGGCTTTGAGCTTCGCTAGCATCACCATCTCACGTCGCCTTTGAGCTTCGCTCTCGTTGCCGTCCCCTATTGCCCGTCGCCTTTACTAAACTCACTTTATATCTTCTCTCCATCGTCTCTCTCTCGTGAAACCTCACAGCATATCTTCATTTCATTTCCTTCCATGGCTTCCTTGGCCGTTCAATAAAGCAAAAAAAAAACCTCTAAAGATCTTAGTTTTTGTAGATTTTGAAAATGGTTTCACTGATTAAGCTCCTGGGTTCTTCATATGGATGTTCTTTTTAAGCTTTAGAATAAACATCGTCCATACACTGAACAAAGAAACAGGACGTGAAGCTGCGTTTTTACAAGGCACTGTTTTTATCAATGGGAAATCTTCGATCGGAGCTATCAATGAAGATTTTATCTGTGCCACTCTGGATTGGTGGCTGTGATTATGGAAGATGTAGTTGGAGCCATGCTTCTCTGCTCAATCTGGTATCAATTGTTCCTCTTTTTCCCTCTTGTTGATTTTAATGAATCTCTGTATCAAAACTTTTCTGCCCTTTTTGCTTCTCTGTATCAGAACTTGTCTGGTTTTTACTACATTTTACAGTGTCATTTTTCCTATCCATTTCTTAATGTTGTCGGAGTTGGACTCACCTGCAAAATGAATCTAGTGAACTTCTTTCTGTTTCTTGTTTTGATTTTTTTTGTTTTAAAGTAATAATGCCATTAATAATTTTCTGACCTCATAATGATGAAACATTGTATTGATTATTTCCTTTTCAGTTTCATTTCTTTGTCTTTCTCATTGCAATAACCTGATGCCACCATCATCACAGCATTCTGTTTCAGTAGGATTTGAACAAAATCAATATATCAGTATATGATCCAAACTTAATAAACCGTCCTTCTAATCTGACTCGTTTTCTTTCTCTTTCATTGTCTGGTGCAGGACCTTAGTAACCAAATTTTCTTAAATGCAGTAAAAGGTACGGGAGAATTTTTCATATCAAGATTCTGATACAAGTGCATCGTTTTCTCTTACATGATGTGTTGAAGACATCATTGTACTCTTGTTTGAACCGTTGTTTGTGATTGTTGGGCAGCATTTTCGCCATTGAAAATAAGATTAGGAGGCACTTTGCAAGACAAAGTTATTGTACCTAACATGTTTTTGAGTTTATTGAAAAATTAAACTTTCCTTTGAGCTTTGCATTACAATCAATGAGTTAACTACTCTACTTAACATATGAAGTTCATTTCTAGTTTTCCAGGTCTTCCTTTGAAAATTGTTAATGTGTTAAGCTCACTAATGAATGTGTCAACAGTCATCATTTTTTTTGCATGCAGCCACTTAGTGTGTTTACCTTAATACTTAACATTAGCATGAAAAGTTAATGAACCAAAGTTTTTATTTATCATATAACATACATTTAAGGTTTTCAACCATCATAAACTTGTATCTAATTCTGTTTCAGATGCTGTCAAATGCCGTTTCAAATGCTGTTAGATTGTGGAGCTACCAAGGGTGTTTGGTGTTTCTTTTGACTGATTCATTTTCACTTTGTAGCAAGTTCTATGCATTGTTGGGATTTTGTTTTGACTGGATTTTCAATAATCAAAACATGATTTGCATTGAATCCAACAATAATGTGGGTTAGGAAATGATTTTGAGTGAAGTTGGTTAAGTTGCAATTGTACTTTGGATGCTAAGAAACTATATATGATGAAGATTACTCATGAACATGGCTTATATTTGGGTATTTCAGGAAACGAAGATGGAGAAGTCTAAAACAGTAAAAAGGCCGTCCAATTTCTCCGATTACCACTTGTTCACATAAGAATATTTCAAGAATAAGGGGAAGAGGAAAAGGGTGACTTAGCTGGTTTTGTTCCTTCCGATTTTTAGTTGTACAGATTTAGTTGTTCTTTTCGGGTTGTAAAGTCATTGTGACTCAAATGTAAAGTATACAATTGATTTTATTGGTTATAATATCATTTGTAACTTTATGTTGATTTGTGAGTGAAACTACCATGCTGTCCAGTTTATGTTAACTTTATAATATCATTTGCTTCTAATTTTTCTTTCATGTAAGAATATATCAATGAGTTATTTAATATTGCCATGCAACTTCATACATTGCTTCTAATTTTTCCTTCAATCAAAAAATTGATTCTATTTTCTTCGATTGCCAATGTTTTTGGCATCCTCTTAATTACCAGCTTGCAGTCGTACAATTTATCCTTTGCATTTGACAAAACTTGGCCCATAGCCTTGATGTTCTCATGTGCACTAGAAATGAATTACATAATCAATTAAACTTGGCCCATAACCAAGTAATACACTGCCATTCTAGCCAAAATAAATGAATACATTTTTTTATTAAATCATTTTTTTATCTTTTTAGTAACTTGGGTGAAAAATAAAAGTTGGCTTGACACCTGGAAGGAGATCAGGGATGAGGCAACTAGCATTACACATGGATGATAATACTACACAATATTAAAGCATAGCATACTTGTTTTATCATAAACAAAATTTTCACATTACAAACATGACTGCTTTAAAAACAACTTACGGATATTGATGCAAAGGCAGAAGGATATGTCATAAAGGCACATCCAAAGATTAAATTCAGTTTCTACTTGATTGAATGAAGGACTTCGGCCCGCAGCCCAGGGTTGCTTCCACCAGAAGTGGGCCACACACTGACCATTAAAAGAAAATCAACCATAGAAACAAATTAATAAGAAAGATTAGAGATATGTGATATGAATTGGGATCTAGTATTAGAAGCATGGGAAATATACCCAGAAAGAAAAGGAGGCTAAAAGTAGCAGCAAAAAAACTTTGACATAACCAAAGCATTGCAGCCTATATGCTTCACTGATCCAAGCTAAATATGATTCACAAATATATATATATATATATATATATATTCACAATTTCTATAATAAAAAAAAAGTGTACCTAAGCTCCTATGCCAGTGGAAGAGATCCTCTCATCTCCCCCTTCATATGTTCTTATAATCATTAGATTTAATCTTTTTAATAATTCTATTAAAGTATTAAATTATAAAAAAATAAATGATTAAATTCAAACTAATAAAGAAAAGAAAGAAAAGATTATTCGAAGGGAAGATAAAATAACTTTTATATTGTCTGTTAATCTCCCCATTCCCAATTGCTGGGTTGTTTAATAAAATATTAAATTTATAATAACTAGAGTATATATTTTCTCAGTATTGCAGTGAGAAATACTTAAATATTTCAAAGTGTCATATCATCAATACTCTCTCAAACGAAAATATTTCAATTGTTTTATTTTATATATTTCACATCGTATAAATTTCTTTTGATTATTTTTCTCTTCTCATAGCTCATGATATAAATTTGTGAGACCCACATCAAAAGTTGCTAGAGCACTTTTATTAGAGGGTATGTATGATATGACATTCTGAAAGTATATAAGTATTCTCATAAATAATAATAATAATAAAACATAGTTAAATTTTAAATAAAAGATAATAGTTATATTAAACAATTAATATTTAAACATATTTTAATAACATTTAATTTCATAATCATCATTTATGGAATGTACTTTAGCCTATTATAATTTTTTATAGTCCCCATGTTAAAACAAGATCTAATTAACTAAGGGCATACCGGATTTATAAGCTCTCTACAATTGAAACATAAAGTAACAGAAGAAACAATCACTCTCACCATTGTTTTATCTTTCCAGTTTGAGATCCAAGATTAATGATGAGAATCATACCTGCAGAATATATAAAGAGTCAGAATATTACCCAAATAGAACTCATAAAGATGGCAGGTCTCTTATGACTGTAAGAATGTCATATTGCTGATCATGGTAAATAGCCCCCACCAGTTAGGGAGCCTCAAAAGTAATTATGAATTGTCGTCAAGCTTAATTTATTGTTCCCACCATCAGAGAACAACATTTTATAAAGCTGACAAGGGTTAGCCTATCTGGGCTCATCCCAAATGACTAGGAGTCACACTCAGGGTATTTTATTAATTCTCTAATTAATATATACAATAATCATAATATAATAAAATATCTAACACCCCATGCCTTACTAAAACATATTTATTATTATAAATTCTTCAAAATGATTTTAGAAAATAATCCACAAGGATTGGTGACAAGGTAGAGAAGTCAGAATAGCAGAAAGTGGTTAGCACGCAAGGATGGATCAAATAAATTGATTAATTAAAGATTGAATAAGAAGCATTCCAAATTAATTTATTTAGATCCATGAAGATCACATGGGGATGGTTGAAGATTTCACGACACTGATTATATGTGAATTAATATTTATTACTTAATTTAATATTCATTAAATAAAGCCATTTCCTATCACCCAAATCTATTTAACAATTCAGACTTCAGAGCCACTAATTATTGGACAGATTGAGCATATCTTCTTCTTCTTCCTTTTCAATTATCAAATAATATAATCCAACTCGCATTTAAATTGTGTTGCAAAGATTGAGCCCTCAAATCTAGATCCTCTTACATTATCTAAATCCTTTTTCACTAGTTCGTGATATATGAATGAGTTAGCTTTTTTAGGTTTATGTTAAATTTCGATGTAAGTAACCATTAAATTTTAAAAGTGGACTTTTAATCACTATTAGTTTCACTTAACAAAAAATGATTAAAAACGTATATAAGCACCAATTTATTTAATGAAATGATGATAAGACATGGTTAAATTTTAAAACTATAAAAATGTTAATAATAAATAATTAATATTTAAGTATATTTGAATATTGGAAAAAATTAAAATATATAAGCAATGGCATTGAAAAGAGAGAGAGAGAGAGAGAGAAAGGAATAATAATGATCAATTGCAGTTAAAATAATGATACTAAGGCTATATTTGAGCCTAAGGATTTTTTTTTATAAATGTATAAATTTGTTCCGAAAGTTTTTCACTGTTGATTCAATTTTATTGATGTTAAATTAGACATGTTATAATAGAAATGTTCAATTTTGATGTTATTTGATAAGTATAATATATTCAATAAATTTTATTATGTTAGTCTTAAACATTTTTTCAAAAAAATTATTTTTATACATAGATAACAATAACCTTAAAAGATTGAAACAAATATATACAATTATGTGTTGTGTGACTCATGAAAATTTAACATTACAAAAAACATACTTTAAAAATTATTTTTTAAAAAAATATAAGGCGGCTGGCCGCTGAGGGGTGAGCTTGCATAACTCTAAGGTTATATGAACCAAGTTCGTGCAGCTTGCACTTTGACGGGTTACAAATTTAATTTTTTTAAATCAAGTTCACGATATGATGGCCAATGTTCTTTAATTGATATTTATTAAATGAATTTCCATATATTAGAATTAAATTGCTTTGAATTTTTCCCTCCAACCTTTTTAATTGTCTCAATTATTGTTCTTCTTTTGTATATATGTTGTGTGACACTTATGTTACTATTAATTTCATTTTCCGCTTTTATATAAAAAAGGAGTTTTATTGATAATTTTATTCAAATCTGTATGCACAAAGGCTGAAATCCTAAAAATAAAAATGTGTTCAATTTGGTGGGATAGATAATTTTTTATAAGTTGTTAGAAATATAAAATAACTTAAACCTTTTTACGAAATTTAATTTGTTTTGGTGAGGTACAATGAGTGTTCTTGACCACTTCCACTCCGGTTTTTATAAACAACATTTTTTTCTTAGATATTAATCATTTTCATAAGTAACAACGTGATTTGTTTAAATATTAAATACAATTTTTCATTTGCATCCTCAATTAATTATATATACCTCATTTCTTTTTCCATCATGCTCTCCATTAATAAGAGTATACTTGAAAAAAAAAATTAAATTTCTAACATATTTATTATTTTTAATTAATTTTTAAGCAACAATTCATTTTACCGAATTTACTAGTTGTTACGTGTAAAAAAAGATAAGAGGAGGTATATATTTTTAATAGAAGATGATAAACCTTATTAAAATAAAAAGATATTGAAGTCTAATAAAGCTTGATGAGAAGATTGAAAAAAATTAGAAAAAAAAAACTGTACAGAATATGAAAAGAACAACATTATTCATACAACTTAACTATAAGCTATCCTAATTTTCATAAGTAGATAACGAGACACAACTCCCTTAAATTTGTATTCATAAATATATATATATATATATAACAATTTTTACAAATTTTATATTTTATTACCATATTATTTTGGCATCATATTTTATTAATATGTTTAATGTAAAAAATTTATAAATAAACTATGTAAGGCTCAAAGACCCAAGTCAGATTAATTTACCTATTGCCTTGGCCTCTGCCTTCACCTATTTTGACATAACAACTCTAATGTGTTCTTGAACCCCATTTTGTCTGTCCTAAAAAGCAGTAACCACAGAAAAGACCTATCAAATTAAATAAAAAGAAATAGAGGTTACTGTTTAAATAGTATAAATTATATTTGGATTATTTGGATTTTATTTGATGACAAAAAACAATTATTTAGGAAAAAAAGGAATAAAACAAAATTATATTTGCCCACCAACAAAGTTTGATTCAATTAGTAAGGAATTGCATTATAACTCATAGGATCATGAGTTCAAATCTTATTATCGATGTGAGGACCTTATTGATAAGTAATTTGTAAATGCTCTCTGAGCATGACTTGGCTCGGGTGAGCCTCCGGGACTCAACTCACTGTAACAATGATTATCTTTGCAACTTTAAAATTTTTTTTTAGAGAGAGAGATATGATTAATATTATGACAATAAATATTTCATATAATCTTATATTAGTGAGAAGGACATCTTGCCCTATTGGTTGGGAAATAGGATAAAGTGAGAGCTCATCTGCCAAATATGATGAAGATGATAGTTTCATGTGTGTGCAACAGTTTTATGCAACACGTTCAAAGTTAAAAAAAAAAAAAGGAAAGAAAGCTGGTATCTTTTCTTGGAGGAATTACTACAATGTCTTAAAAGAAGAAACTTCATTACATAAAAGTCCAATAAAAAGTATACAATAACAAATTTTAATGTAAGAAATGATAATATGTTTTTTACTTTTCCACTTGTCATTTCAATCATTCGGTAATTGGTCGTGTTCTTGGACTCTTGATGTAATCAGAAGGGACACTAGGCACCATAAATTTTTTAGATGTAAAAGTAAGCATGAAGTTTTCAAAATGGCGTGTAAATATCATAGGTTAAATCAAATAATGTTTACAATTTAACAAATATGTCAACTAAAACATGTGGTGCAAAAATACACAAAGTTTCGAACGGACATAACATTTTTGCACCATTCAAAAAATGTCTTCATATGTATTTTTGATAAATAGTCAACATTTGTTAACTTAACATCCTTAACATTTTTGTACTATTTTAAAAACTTTATAGTACTGATTGAATTGTTTATGAATAAATTTTCATCTCAACTCTTTTTTCTTTTAACAAATCATTCCGTATTAAAAAACCACTATATATTCCAATCAATTCATATTCAAATCATGTGAAGTCTAATATAGAGATAATTCTTCAAAAACACAACTTCTCCATTTAAAAAGCTACAACTTGGAAATCTTATATTTAAGCAATCATAATCATTTCTTCTAGAAAAACCATCCATTATGGAGTATGGAATAAAATCCAAGTTAGGAAGCAAAGACCAAAACAGTTCAAAACACAAATAAATAATTTTTGTCCATTGGCACACAGCCTGCCACGTAGTGTTTTGAGAGGCTCAACCAACGGATCTTCCTTGATGCCCCTCTAAGGATCAAATCAAAGCTATGTCTCTATATATACATAGAGCCAACAAATATTCAATCTTAAAGTACTTATTTGTAATCATCTTCTAAGAATCCATTAAAATAACACCCTCCTGTCGCATCTTGATGGCAACCAGCGTCTTGGAAATTTAAACTTTAAACCACAATCTCACAAGTCACAGCTTACCCCAAAAAACTGAGCAACACCTCTAGTTTGTCCCTGTTCACACATTCCTATTGCATATCACCCCTTTTCTTTTCCTATAAATTTGGTTCGGTTTTCAGACTGAGAAAGTATCAAGAACTTGAGAAGAAGATGCCAATGCCAACAAAATTTCCAAGCATGGTAAGTCAAATTTTCAGAGTTTTTAAAGTCCTTCAACACATTTATTTTTGCTTGTAGGCTGATTGTTGAACAATACCTTTAGTTCTTTCATCAGCTTGTTTGGATTTTTGTTTGTTGAAAGTTCTCTTAGAGCATGAAGGACTTGCAGGTGTCTATGGCTGCTTCTGAGGAGGCCAATAATGTTGCAATCATCTTTGGGGTAACTGGGCTTGTTGGGAGAGAGATTGCAAGGAATCTGATTTGCTCAGAATCTTCATGGAAGGTCTATGGAATAGCGAGGAATCCAGAAACAGAACCCATCATCACAACAAGCATGAAAAGTAGTGGTAGTTGTAATCCTTACCATTTCATTTCCTGTGATTTGCTTAATCCTCTGGAGACTCACAAGAAGCTGTCTCTATTACATGACGTGACCCATGTGTTTTGGGTCACATGGGCAAGCCAATTCCCACTAGACTCACAACAGAGTTGTGAGCAGAACAAAGCCATGATGTCCAATGCCTTGTACACCATAATCATGATGGCCAAGAACCTCAAGCATGTCTCTCTTCAGACTGGCACAAAGCACTATATCTCACTTCAACCCCCTTATGAACACCACCAACAAAAGAAACTTCATTATTACCATGAAGAATTCCCAAGAATAACAACCAGCAAAACGCCAAATTTCTACTACGCTCTAGAGGATTTGCTGATGGAGAAACTCAATGGGAAGGCTTGTTGGTCTGTGCACAGGCCTGGTTTACTCTTAGGAAACTCAACCAGATCATTCTTTAACTTCATGGGAAGCTTATGTGTTTATGGGACTTTATGCAAACACCTTAAGATCCCTTTTGTTTTTTGGGGAACAAGGAAGTGTTGGGAAGAACCATACATTGATGGATCAGATTCAAGACTAGTAGCAGAACAACACATATGGGCAGCAACAAAACAAGTCACAGATTGTTGCAGATCAAATGGGGAAGCTTTCAATGCGATCAATGGTTCAAGCTTCACATGGAAGGAAATATGGCCGGTTCTGGGGAACAAGTTTGGGGCATATGTTCCTGAAGAAGAAGAGGAAATGGTTTCTGAGAGATTTTGGTATTGCAGAGAGATGGGTGATGAGAGGAAGAACAAGGTGTGGGAAGAGATAGTGGAGAAGCACGGGTTGGTGAACACGAAGATGGAAGATTTGGCGAATTGGGGGTTTCTTGATGCGTTGTTTAGATTCCCTGTGAAGCTGTTGGTGAGTCGAGAGAAGGTTGATGGGTTTGGTTTTGTTAGAAGATGTAACACTTTGGATTGTATGTTGTATTGGATCGATTGCATGCGAGATCACAAACTAATTCCTAGGCTAGAGTTTTAAGAGTCAAGTAATATAGTTAGTTTTCAATGTTAATGGATATGTACTTTCTTACCATATATATATATATATAAAGATATATTTTGTGTTCAATAGGTGTAAGAATAATACTTGTCTTTAGTCTAGTGAGCTTTATAAAATTCTAACTTATCTAAGCTTTTGGTCTGCCTAAGAAAGAGTTGAGTACACGTATTTAAATTCAATAACTAAGGGTTAACTTATCTTTAAAATCTAACTCATTTGTGCTGAGGAAATTATGGTATTGAAACTCAACCAAGTGGATTTGTTATATCAATAGATTGATGCACTAATTCCGTAACTAATGTAGTTAAAAGTTTTAAATAGTTCGACTAAATTGGATTCTATACTTTTCTCTCCCTTCATTGAGCTTGAAGTGACAATATTCAACCAAGATCAGCTAATCATATAAGTAGATTGGTGAACTAATTTTCTAACCAATTGAAAGTTTTGAACACATCAACCACGTTTAATTTTATGTTTTCTCTTCTTAATGAGCATCAAATGCCATTAAAAGTTAACTTATGTTAGTTGGTCATACCAATGAACTAGTGAACCAGTTCTTTTACCGATTTGGTTAAAAGCTTTTTACTAATCAACTATATTGATTCTACATTTTTGTCTCTCATTACCAAGCCTAAAATGTTGTTGTTAAGTGTAAAAAATAGCAATTCATAACATTTGTACTTTAGTAACTCTATTTTGTTGGATTATACATGAATGTTCCATTTATTTGCATATTAATGCCTTTTCTTGTTAGGGCCAATATGAGTGCTTTTTATGTTTTAACTAAATTAAATCATCTTAATTATGACTGTATTAACTCCTGTTCAACAATAATTGGACCATTAACCCTTTATTTTTATAAAAGAACAACATCAATAAGTTACACTGGAATAGTATGGAAGCATAAATGTGTTTTGCTTTTAAATTGACTGATGTGGGAAAAGGGGAGAAATAAACTGTATAATTGTTATGGCTAATAAAACAATATAGTTTGCTAAAGTTCTTTTATTTTATATTATTTTTTGAGTTTTTATTTTGATTTAATTGCAAATAGATACCCTAAATATCTAAGCTTGAATAAATTTTTCTTCCATTATTATACTTATTGGATTATTCAATTCATAGATAAGTGTACGTTACATACAAGTTTATTGGACTGAAAATAATTTACCATCACATGTTGAAGCACTTAAAGTGATGATGATGATGATGATGCATCGTTGGTGGAACAATTTTGCCAGAAGTTGGGTTGAGAGAGAAGAAACGTATAAATTAGAAGATTAAATAAATTAAATAAATTACCTAATTATATAAATTTATCATCAAATTATATATTAGGTAAAATAGTTTGAGAAAATGATAAATATAAATGTTTTAAAGTTAGTTAATGTCTTCATTCTCTATGAATTCGTCAATTTAGAAGAAGAGATATCCGTTTGAAAACGCGATAGAGAAGTATTTTTATACAAGCCGCGGTAAATATGTGAAGGAGATTATCTCGTTTTACAAAAAAATACTATTGAACGTGCTTTTGGCTCTCCTCAACGTTTTGTCAAACAAGCTAGAAGTTGTGTAATCTTATTATGGATACCAATATCACTACTGCAAAAACATATACTATTCATGTGAGTGTAAGATGATAGATTTCTATTGCTATTGTAGAGAAATTTATTACTGCTTGCATATAAAGAAATTCTACTGTTTTTTAATTAATAATTCTAAGCTTTTCTTTAAAAAAAACTTATTAAGTTACTTACACAAAGTGTTTCGAGTTATATTCTTTGAAAAATATCCAATAAAAAAATAAAATTGTACAAATTAAAAAATAAGTTTAAATTTACAAACCAACATCTCATAGCTCTGAAAAAAATCATTTTAAATCCATAAAAATTTCAATTTAAAAGAATTCTATAAACTAACACAAGTCTATTTTTATTTTCAACTATCGCTTTCTTTTACTTTTAAACAAGGACATCTTAGAAAACATGTCACATTAATTATAATTAACAAACCTATCTTTCCTTCCTAATCATTAGGTTTGAAGATAGAAACCAATGCAATTTCTAGACAATTTTAATGATGTCATCAATCTTAATGTTGCTAAATACTTTCATGAAACTAAACATCTACAAGCATATTTGCATTTCTTGAACTCAAGAAAAAGATGTCAATCTAAAGCTTCAAACCATTCTGTCTTGTCACCAAAAAAAAAAAAAAGCTATACTTTTTCCTGATATAAAACCATAGAGGGACAATTCCAAATAACCTACCATTACATCAAAAAAAGCTAGGCCTTTTAATACCATGGGAACAAGTTGTAAAATATCAAAAGGCTACACAACAGTACATTATGACAGCATACCTCCCATCCCAAAACATCAACAAAATTAGGAGGAAAATTAGGCCACCTGTACGTTACATGGCAAAATGAAAAGCGACAATATCACCATTTTTTAGGCCTTTATGACTTTGACTTTGATTTCGACCTCTTAGGCTTCGACATGAAAGCATCGCCGTCAGAATCATCATCGTCATCACCCTTCTTCCGGCCCTTCTTCCTGCCCTTCTTATTCTCAGCATTTGCGCAGATGATAATTTTGCTCTCTTCTTTCTCCTCTACAGCTTCACACTTCTCTTTAGGTTTCCATACGAACAGTGATCTAGAGGAGTAACCCAAGTCAGTCCAAGAATCAAAAGAGACCAAGGTAAATTAAGTTAAAGCCTTCTTATCTCCTCTTTTGATTTCAACCCTTACATCCAGCACACTAGACTGGTAAAACTAGTTCAGATGAGATCAATATTCATAATAATAAATAATTTGCATAGATAGGGTGTACACATAAACTAAACCAGCTTCCAAATTAAGAAAATCAAATCTGAACTGAGGCAAGGAGAAATCAAGCTTCAAATAGACTTTTTACGAATTTCTTCTAAGGTCAGCTTTGAAAAGGTCTCATGATTATGGAAGGATAAAAACCTTAACCTTTTGTCTGGCTCAAGGGGAATAAAGGAGAGGGGAAATGCTTGAGTTCGATTTAGAAACAATGGAAAAGTGTGGTTATAAAATTTAAAATTTTAATATAGGAAAAATGTAAGGAAAATGACAAAACTAATTAAAAACTTTCAATCCCATTTTTCCATTTTTAATTCCTTTACCATATGTGATTTTAATGTATTTCTCCCTTTAATTATCATAAATTTTGCATGTTTGTTATGATAATTACATCTATAAACGAATTATAAATATTGTTTTAAATGTCCCTGGTTGGTTGTCTATGTGGGAGCATAAATAAAGTGAGACCAGTATGACTTTGAGAAGGTATGGAGATACGAGTCAAAGTCATATGCACTTGTAAAAGTACAAGATGCTGGACCGACCCAATATATGAGAAAGTTGCATAAATTAAGTCATTAGCTTATCTCATATGTGATCACGTCACAATACCCTTTGACCTGAGATCATCATTGATTCCTACACAAGAGTCGCTAAGTTTTGACTTAGCCAAAAGTCACCTTTGACCGGATGATGATAAAAGCTATAATTGAGCTTAGGAGTCTTTCATTATGAGTTATC
Organism: Vachellia pachyceras; assembly: GCA_025593235.1. NCBI lineage: Eukaryota > Viridiplantae > Streptophyta > Magnoliopsida > Fabales > Fabaceae > Vachellia > Vachellia pachyceras. The sequence goes on from JANTPZ010092071.1 coordinate 13,695, forward strand.
AAGATCGGATTTGTCCCTCACATTAGTTGAGAGATATCACTAGACCTCTCATAAGTCAGTCTGAGAAATGTATGGCCATACTATAACGAAAAGGAGTTTTCATTTCTCAGATAAGACTACTTAAGAATCGAGAAAGTAATGGTCAAGAATAGGAGAATGACGTCATCCATGCTTCATCCTTTACCGATATATCATGTGACAAAAGGGACGTGATGTGGTTGCATAAAAAGTTGTGCCATGTTAACGATCCTCATACGATTTGGGGAGTCACAATTTTTTGCCGGAGGCCATTTACGACTAGTGGACTAATGTTGAGATCAGTCTACTAACAACTTCATATGGCCTAAAGGGATGCACACAAGAACAACCCAACATGAGCTTTAATTGTAAGGTTCATTTGAATTTTATATATGTATAAATATAAGTTCCAAAGACAACAATATTATATGTTAATTTCAATATTTAATTTATTTAATAAATTAAATAACAAACATTAATATTCAGATTTAATTTATATAGATAAATTAAATTCGTTGGCTCATCATTTAAATTAATTATATGAATATGATTTGATCAAATCAGATTAATCCAAATTAGAATTACAAAATTCAAATTTCATGTTTTGAATTTCAAATTTTAAATTTCAATATTAATAAAGATTAATCTTGAATATCTTTTAAATTTCGAATTTCAAAATCAATAAATATTAATCTTCAATATCTCTTTTGAAATTTGAATTTCAAAATTAATAAAGATTGTTGGAAACTGTTTGCATGGATACCGGTAAAGGGAAACGATCAGTACTGTCGATTCCTTGTTATCAAAACCAAGAATGCGGAAGGTCGTGGAACTTGAAGAAATCCAAATACAAGGGACGCTTTGAATTCCAAACGCAAAAAGGTATTGCTCTATCTTCTTAGTCTAAACACCTTTAATAGATCCATATGGGGATTAGAAAATTTTAAATTCCACTGCGTGTACGTTCTAATCCCAACAAGATGCTTATGAGCTCGAATTAGAAATAATGGAAAAGTATGGTTATAGAATTTGAAATTTTAATATAGGAAACATGTAAGGAAAATAACAAGAAAACTAATTAAAAACTTTCAATCCCATTTTTCCATTTTTAATTCCCTTGAACCAAACAGAGACTTATGTGGACGATTCAAAGCTATTTACACTATTCAACATATTATTGACAGGAAACATGTTTATATACAGCAGCGGGGAATCTCCAACCTTAATGGTGAGATCACAACAAATAAAATCAGAGTAATTACATTCACCATTCCCTTGGATCTCGCCTAGTATCGAGCCTACACAATTATCCTATTTTTATATTCTCTACAATCCCTTCAAGCTGGATCATAGATGTCAGTCATGTCCAACTTGTTTACAAAACTTTCGAAGAACTCTTCTAACAATCCCTTGGTGAGTATATCTGCAAACTGCAATTTTGTAGGTACATAGGATAGGCAAATACCTTTTTTCTGGTGAAATGTTGGTTAACATCAGCATGTTTGGTTCTACTATGTTGTATAAGATTCAGAGCCATACTCAATGCTGCTTTATTGTCACAATAGAGCTTTAATGGAGATTCAACCCGTATCCGTGCCTCATCAGTCACTCTCTATAGCCACAGGCCCTCCATGATACCTTGGGCGAGTGCTCTTAACTCAGATTCAGCACTACTTCTTGCCATAACTTTCTATTTTTGACTTTGCCAAATGACTAAGTTTCCCCACACGAAGGTGCAATAACCTGAGGTGGATCTACTATCCTTTTGATCACCTGCCCAATCTGCATCCATATAAATCTCAATAGTCCTAAGGTCGTTCTTTTTGAAGAAGAGGCCCCGGCCGAGTGTACCCTTTGGATACCATAAGATTCTGTACGATACATCCATATGTTTCTTCTTTGGATCATGCATGTGTTGACTTGCCACACTAACAACAAAGGCAATATCTGGATGAGTATGTGATAAGCAGATAAGCTTCCCAACTAGTCTATGATATCTTCCTTTGTCAGCTGGCACTTCATCCTTTTCCTGTTTCTTTCTTTTGTTCACTTCTCTTTCTGTCTTCACAGGTTTCACATTATTCTTTATCCTTTCCTTGTTAGTGTTAACTGGCACTTTGCAAGGTTTGCATCCCAACATGCCTGTTTCTTTGAATAAGTCGAGAATATACTTACGTTGAGAAACATACATCCCCTTCTTCGATCTTGTCACCTCCATTATGAGTAAGTATTTTAACTGTCCAAGATCTTCGACTTCCAATTCCTTATTCAAAGCTTTCTTAATTCATTCCATTTCCTGCACATCATTTCCAGTCAAAATGATATCATCTACGTACACAATAAGGATAGTTATCAAGGTAGTGTTTCTCAAAATGAAAATGATGTGGTCTAATAGACTTTGAGTGTAGCCTTCTGATTTAAGAGCAGTAGAGAATCTATCGAACCAAGCTCTGGGTGACTACTTCAAACCATAAATCGATTTCTTCAGTCAGCACATTTGATGATGCCTACTTTTCTCGAAACCTGGTAGAAGTGTCATATACACTTCTTCCTTCAAATCACCATTCAGAAAAGCATTTTTAATGTCTAATTGCTGGAGTGGCCAATCAAGGTTTGCTACAATAGATAGCAGGACTTTGATTGTGTTGAGTTTTGCCACAGGTGCAAAGGTTTCATTATAGTCACGGCCATATATTTGTGTGAAACCCTTAGCAACAAGCCTAGCTTTGTACTTGTTGAGGCTTCCATCGACATTGTATTTAGGAGTGAAAACCCACTTACAACCTACCAGTTTTTTTTCCTTTTGGAAGGTCTATTACCTCCCATGTGTCATTTTTCTCGAGGGCCTTCATTTCCTCTAGGACAACATTTTCCATTCAAGAGTCACAAGAGCTTCATGAATATTGTTAGGCACCTTGATCTTATCAAGATTAGTACCAAAATTACGGTAATTGTGAGAAAGAGTGGCATATGAAACATACTTCTGAATGGGATGTTGGGTACAAGAGCGCCTTCCCTATGGCTATCGATAAATGAGGTATCTCAGGAGGTTCACTATTCCATGCACAGCCTCATGCGTAGGATCCATCACCGATTCATATATTGGCACGTCTTTCTGTATGTTGGATGTAGATACCTGTTTGTTCCTTCGTGAGTATACCTTGTCCACCTTTTTTTGAGTCTCTGCTCCCCTTGCATTCGGTGACAAATCATTTTGGATTGGATTTGATGGGGACAACTCAAGCATAGGTTCAAGAATTCTCTCCTCAGGTTGGAATTCACTGCACACCTCCCCCTGAATGGAAGATAGAGAGAAGAAAGGGTCAGATTCCATGAATGTGACACCTCAACTAACAAAGTGTTTGGAGACATGGTCATAGCATTTGTAGCCTTTGTGAGAATTTGAATAGCCTAAGAAGAGGCATTTAGCAGCACGGGGGTCAAATTTGCTTGGTGGGTGGTGAAGGTGTACATAAACTGAGCAGCCAAACACACGGAGAGGAAGGGTATAGTCGAGGTGTGTAATAGAGTGGGTTTCTCGTAGTTTGTTAAGCAGAGAGACAAAGGAAAGAACGCAACTAGGAAGATGATTAATGAGATGAGTGGCAGCGAGAAGAGCATCCCCCAAAAAATATTTCGGAACATGACGCGTATAGGAGGGCTCGAGCAACCTTAAGGTGGCAGTTTTTCCGTTAAGCAATTCCATTCTGTTGAGGACTATGAGGACAACTACCTTATGCACCTTTAAGAAAACGTCAAGGGAGCGATTGAAATATTCAATCACATTGTCAGTGTAAAGAACTTGAATGGTGGTGTCAAATTGGCTTTTGAAATACTGGAAAAAGTCCATAAAGGTAGGAGCAACATCAGATTTTTCTTTTAAAAGGGAGATCCAACACATGCGCGTGTGATAATCAAATGAAGGTGACAAAGTGCTTAGAGTGCATGCGATTAGTAATGCAAGAGGGACCCCAGACATCGTTATGAATGATTAAGAAAGGACGAGTGGATTTATAGACAGACGGAGAAAAAACACACCGAGTAGGGAAAAAATGAGAGGAGCAGTTGGTATGTGTAGTCAGCTTGCTAATGGGTAAGAGATTACAAGCTAAATGGAGCACATGTAACAGAGAGTCAAGGTGAATCTTATCATATAGCTGAACAGTGCCAGTGCTAGCAATGAAAGTAGAAGAACCCGTGGTAGTTGTGATTTTCTCATTGCCACCAAAGGCACGATAGGAGACAAACATACGAGCCTCATAAGTCATATGATTAGATGCATCACTATCAACAATCCACTTAGAGGGAAGAAAGGAGGTATGAAGAGCAACCGGCCTTTCTGAGCAACTGCAGCGAAGGTAGTAGGAGGTACCGTTTGTTGAGCATGGAGCCCTTTAAGAAGATCAATTGAATCATTTGATATGTACTTACTAACCAGGAAAGAGAAGCAACAAGGACATTGTTGTCCTATGTGACGTGATGAGCATGTGGCTTCCCTTTGAGTCTTCCAGTCGGCTAGTTTGCCGTGGAGGTCCCAGCAACGGTCACGGCTGTGGCCCACTTTCTTATAGTATTCACAAACTGGTTTAGTTTTAATAGGAGGAACAATAATGTTTTTATTAACCAAAGCAGTAGAGTTAAGTGTAACATGACGACGAGACTCTTCACGCCGAACTTCTGCATATACCTCACAGGGAGAGGGAAGGCTGGAGGAACTGAGGATAGGGCCCGAACAGCATCAAAATCTTGGTTTAAACCAGCAAGGAATAGAAACACGCAATCAGTGTCGATGCTCTTTCTATTACGGGTAGAGTCAGCAGCGAATGTCTAAGCTTCATCAGTCAACAAATCAATCTCCTGCAAAAGTGCAACGAGCTCCAGCCAGTACTCGGTAACACTGTGAGAGCCTTAAGATGACTTCCAGCAGCGACGGTGGAGGTCATAGAGGTGCATCAGGTCTTTGTAGTCGACGTACGAATCACGGACAGCACCCAGATCTCCTCAGCTGTCAGTAGATAAATGAAGCTCCGTTTAATCTGAGGTGACTTCGTATTGATCAACCAGGAGACGAGGGCATTGCCGACACGCCACTACTGCATAGCCGATAACATTGCATTAGACGAAGCTGGGGTGTCACCTGTGAGGAACCCCAGTTTGTCGCGACCACCCACGGTGAGGAGGACAGCCTGCGCCCAGTCACAGTAATTCGTGAGGTTGAGCTTCTCAGAGACGATGGACACAGGAGAGCTAGAACCATAAAAAACAGAGGTCAACCCAGTGGGACCTCCAACTTTCATACTGTCGAGAGATTAAGACCCATCAGACGACGCCATGTTGACAACGTTACGAGAAGAGAACTGACTACAACCGAAGGTGTGAACTAGTGCAGTATGACATCTTAGAATAAGACGGCAGCAGCACGAACTGGACGTGCAACGCGAAAGATCGTTACTGTGCTAATAATACAGCACTGGACGATGTGTACTGGATCACAAGCACAAACAAGGTCGAGCACGACGCCAATCGGACAGAAAGAGTCAAATGAGAAAAGACTCACAATTGGGCAGAGCAGTTGATCTGGGACGGACAGCATGAGTAGTCGATCTGGGATAGAGCACAATCTGGTCAAACGATCTAGGACTAGAACGCTAATCTAGGCAAGGCGCTAATCTAGGCAACGATCAGATCACCTGACTGCGACCTGCGAATGACAGGACACACACCATCGGCTCTGATACCATGTGGACGAGTCAGAGCTATTTACACTATTCTACATATTATTTATAGGAAACACGTTTATATACAGTAGCAGGGAATCTCCAGCCCTAATGGTGAGATCACAGCAAATAAAATTAGAGTAATTACATTCATAATTCCCTTGGATCTCACCTAGTGTCAAGCCTACACAATTATCCTATTTTTATATTCTCTACAACTTACCATATGGATTACAGGTCATTTCTTGTAGGCCAAGAGAATTAATAGTTGCAGAGAATTTTTTTTAAATCTTTGTCAAAAATGATTGTAGAGATTAATGAGTCTTGCATCTAGTGTTTCAAAATTAATAAGTCATTCAATCAATGAAGTAAAAACAAAATTAAAGATTGTACAAACCTAGAACTTCCAGATGCCAGGATATCATCGCGTGGATGCAGCTTGTTCACAGGACTGATGGTTGTGATGTTTGGGTCCATGACCTCTGCTACCAGTTGCCCTGTACTAGTATCTATAAAATCAATGGGATGCAGGGCAGCTCCATTATAATTTTCACTTATATAACGGCCAACAACAGCAAGGGATTCTGATGGATCCTGCAATCAGTGGGGGGCAATTGTAATACTAAAAACAATTATGAAACGTGGGATTTAATAGAAAAAGGGAAAATTTCTGTTTGTTGCTGTTTGCTTTCTATAGGTTATATTGATAGGTTCAGTGTTTGCTTTGTCTTTGCTTTACAGGTTGTATTGTATGGAGTGTGATAACTTATGGTGATTAATAACAATGACTATTTTCGCTCAAAAAAAAATTGAAAAAGGGAAAAGGGGGGAAAGAAAAGGAAGTAGGAAACCTTTGGATCCCATTCAGCTCTAAAAGGAGTCAAGTACCGATTGAAATCATGACTATGTACAATTTGTCGGCTTGGGGAGTCCATATTGCCAACTATGGAGTCCCATACACGAAGGCGGTTGTCCAGTGACGTTGTCAGCACTTTAATCCCAGAAATAGGAGAGAAATATGCAGAGCTAACTACACGACCATGTGCTAGTCCATAAACGGATGAACCAGTTTCCAACCGACGCATATCCCAAATACGAGCCTGAAAAGAAATAACATTACATGCTTTAGGAATAAACAAGATTCGAGATTAATATACAACCCTGAAAGGCTGAAAGATGATAGTGAAGAGAGGCAAATATCAAAACATAGATATCATAATGAAGGTATAACTGTCAAATCGATGTTTCTATCTGTTTCAAGAACAAGAAAAATAGCAAATACCCCAATATAACATTAAATGAATGCATAACTCTAGATTTTTGAATGCTAACAGTAAAATGAAAATAAAAAGGAGAAGTGAACTCACGAAATGATCATTTCCACAACTCAAGAGGAGATCAGGATGTACTGGATTGCAATGAAGACCAACGACTTTGGTACCTTTCTTATGAATCAAAATTGCATTGCCAGTCTTGTATTGGTTGGTGCGAGTATCTACCCTATAAATGGGCATCAAAGTTATAAAATATTTCTTGGCTAATTTCATATGCAACTAATATATAGCAAGAATATTAGAGCCTTCAGCATTTTTATTGTCAAGTAGAAATCACAATTACAGAAGTTATTACATCATTCTTCTCGCATACTTCAAATCTCTTATGCTAAACAAAATCATTTCTTTTCTGTATGAAATGTTCTTTAGAAGCTCCAACAAATTATGCCAATATCCAAACAAATGAACAGGCTAAAGAGTTCTATGCCGGAATAGGGCAGCCCCTACCAATTCTCAGACAACTATATCACATATTAATCACCAACTGTCAATATCAAAACACGAGAACAAGAAAATGAGGGGCCAGCCAAATTTCAACGCACAAAAACTATGCAGAGTGAACAAATATACACAATGGCATTTCAAAAACCTAAATTATCAGAAGGCATAAAACACAGACAAGCCACCAACAGACATGAAAATTGCCGGCTAATACTGTGATGAAGCATAACAAACTTCGTTGTATAAAATCAGGTGGACAGCAACTCACAACATTTGAGTACCAGACACAATGTATAAAATCAGGTTCACATTTTCCAAAAATATTGTTCTTATTTGTAACTGTATTTTGTGATACCAGCTTGTATTGTTATGCATTGCTTCGCATCCAACAACTACTTTGCCAGGATAAAGGAAGATATTTAGAAAGTTACTTACATATAAAGAAAGCCAAAGTTATCAGCAGCAAGCACAAGGCCTTTCTCCAAGTTAACATCCATGCCATAAAGCATTTTCCAACTGTTTGGACCCTAATTAGAACATATAAAAGTAAGATTTTTCCCTGTTGTAGAAAGATTAAACAGACATTGACAAGCAAAATTCAATGGATTTTCTTCCATATTTCTCTCTCATCTATGGCCATATATTCCCCTAAAGAAGTAAATGTCTCATCTTTCACCTATGTTACTTATAGCCGAAAGAAATCAAAATGATATTGATCACCCGGGCTAGAGATCTTTCCTTCAAGCCAAAAAAATGGCTAAGTTGAGATTATGGTTAGAACTTCAGCCATCACAAATCAATCAAGATTACAAAGAGTGGGTAACAAAAAAAGGAAAGGGCAGCGAAGAAATATGTCACCTGCCATCCATCAGGGTTAAGGTCCATTAGTGGGGATGAAATTCCAGTCTCCAAGTCAGTATAACTAAAGGTACCATCTGAGGAAGCACAGTAGAACATGCAATCATTTCTAGGGTTAAACCTACAAAGTTGCCAAACTGCAATTAGCCTTCAAAATTATCATAATTCCAAGTATAGAAATAGGTGGAAAGATGTTGGCACACAATGAGTACGAGACATTCGTATATCAATTAAAACACCATGGTTTGACCAAAAAAGGGGGAAAACTCACCTCATGTTATTTACTATGCATGAATGTATATTTCCATACACCGTCCTCTCATCTACCTTTTCAAAATTCCAGACTCCAACTTGTCCTTTCTTTTATAATTAAACCAAAGAAAGATGGAATTAGGACTACTAATCTTAAGCATCAAACTTTATTGATAACAAACTGCAATATAATATGAATGGATGGACGACCTTATCTCCAGATAAAAGGATGTTATTCTTTGTGGGGTGGAATTCCAAGCACGTTACCCTTCTACTATGATGTCTGATAACAGCACTCTGTACTTGGTCTGGGATGATATATCTGGGTTTGATCTATTGCACAAAAAAAAAAAATACAAGAACTACATCATAATAAGGCTTTCTAAATACTACGCTCCATCTCTCTCGAAGGGAATAAAATTAAAAGGATTGAGGGACAAATTGAAATCATAAATATTATACTAATAATGTTCCATAAAAATAAAAATATTAAAGGGCCTCGGTATATAAACGAACAATAACAAAAAAATGATTCATCCCCACAATATAAAATTTTATCCATTCAGTGAGAAAGGGGAAAAAGGTTCATAGTACTGAAACAAAAAGATATCATCAAGGTGGTGATTGTAGATCAATCATTCCATACGTAAGCTAAAATTTTAATGCTTATAAGGCTGTACTTTAGGGGGGGGAATTGCTTTAGATTAGTTATATCTTCGTAAAGTCGTAAAAACAAGTTGAAATGAATAGATTGAGTTACTTATTGCAATAAGACACCTGTTTTAATAGCTAACGCAGATGTAAAAGCACTAAACAGCTATCCACACCATCCTTCAACAAGAAACTTTTCTCAGATGGGCAGGTGGGGGTGTTTGACTTATAGTTTCTCAACATATTTAAGTTGTCTTGCCTCAATGTACCAAGCTAATAACCAACTATATTTAATACAGTAACGTCATTTAGGAAACCCAAAGAGTAGGATGAATTCCACCAGAGTGCTGAATAGAACGTAATTTGAGTTTATGTTTAAGCATGTAAAAATCGCTCAACTGCAATAATACTGTATTGACAAAAAAAATCATATTTTCTTCCCAAACCAAAACAAAGAAATGGGTTACTCATGCTTACCGGAGGAATGGATGGCCTTAGCTGGCGTTCAAACACATATTCTAAAGGTTTACGTGTATTCCTACGTGGAGCAGGAATAACTCCAAACTCAGTATTCACTTTATGAGGGCAAGTCATTGTGGTGTGTCCTACAATTTGAGAAACACAGCAAGTGAAGATGTGAAGGACCAAGATGACATTAAAATCGTATGGGCCCTGAAGACACTTGCCGACTTGAAGTTACTTTTAAGCCAGAAAGAGGACCTTATTTAACGTGATACGAGGTTAAAAACGTCAAGTAAGAATGGACATTTCCACAAGAGAGCAAGAATAAACTCAGAATGGCATATTTACTCGTGAAATGAATAAAAGTAACAGCAAAGATAGAAACTTTTTCAGTTACCAGGCATTTTACACAGATAGCAAGGCTTCATTGGGCAATCGATATAAGTCGCCCCCTTGAATCCCGCCTCATGTCCAGGCCTCTTGCATACCTAAAACATCATAAGCGATAAAAAAACCCCCAAAAAATTGACAGCAACAACCTCAAAAGAATGACACGTATAACAAATAATGACGAGAAGAAAGGGACGCAAAGAAGAAAACAGAACAGAACAGACTTTGCAGACTTTCTTGAGACTGATGGAGATGGGCGCTTTCCCTTTCCTCTTTGCGTCCAAACCCACTTCAAATCTCTCAACGTCTCCCCTCTCGGCGATCACATTTTCTTTTTCTACTTCTTCTTCTTCTTCATCTACAAGTGTTTCAGAATATTCCTCCTCATCGGGTTCTTCGTCAGAGGAACTCCTTTCAGAGGCAGAGTCCCGCTCAACGACTACTTTCGGGAAGGCCGCTCTTCGAGTAATCGGAGCCATTCGCTTGAACGGATACAGAAGGTCAGAACACGGGCGGAGGAAAAATGAGAAAGTGGTCAAGAACATGAAAATTGGTGGGGAAGGGAGCGAAACAAACCGACATGTCGTGAAATTACAGATATGCCCATGGCGCTTCATACGTTTGACGTTTTGTTCCAATGCCAGCCAAGGACGGTAATCCGTACAAAGGACAAACATGGAATCTTAATTAATACTTAATTAAAAGAAAAGGACACAAAAATACCCTAAAATCTGCCCATCTCATCTCAAGATCACGAAATAACTCAAGTCACAATAAAATTTTATGAACAAGCTTGAGATTAAATTTTATAATGAAATTATGTAAATGCTCTCAATTTATAGTCTTAAAAAACAAAAACAATGTTACCTTTTTATCTTTAATATAAAAGTCAATTGATAATTGACCTTTTAGAGATACTAAAAAAGTTAATATATTTGTATATTTATTATTTTTCTCTAAACTAATTTGCTTGACTTATAAACTTAAATGTACAATTTAAATATCTAATATTATACATAAGTAATTTAAAATATATATTATAACTAAATAATTTATTTAATTTTCTTAATTTTCACAAAAAAAGTTAACTAACTTTTATACTAAACATCGGAGGTGGAGGTAATAATAATAATTCAATAAATAATAATATTAAGTTTTCCAATGATGGACTTTTTTGCCATGATTTAGGAAAATACGTTAATATAAAGTTGAGATAAAATTTCTCTTACGTACTTATCATTCTACTATTAATATGAACGTACAACGATATCATTTAAATGGTTTGCAACAAAATTAAATTATCCCGAAAATGGATCGTTTATACATTTTTTTCATGTTTTTTTTTTGGTGAGTGACCTCTTTTATGTAGGACGTGATTTACAAATTTTTGCATTAAATAGTGTGGTCCCAATCCCATGCATTTTATCCAATTAATATAAATAAGTCATGTCATTTAAAATATTATAAAGAAAAAAATCCCAATTGAATCCAACAAGAACACCAAAATCCAAATCTAGACGAACACTTTAATTTGCCATGATTAAGGATGAAGGAAATGAATGAGTAAACATTCATACGCATTAATTTAATTAATTCTCTTAATCTAATTAAAATTTGTTAAAAAATAATATTTGATTTCAATTTTAGTGTTTCAGTTGGATTTAGTTAGAATCTTATCTATTATAAAACTCATGGGAATTTAAACAAGACTAAAAGAAAATATTGTGATCTGTGTTGATGACTCTTCTCACTCACTATGATTTGATAATTGTACTATGCTTTGAGTTAGTCATCTATTTAAAAACTAATTAAAAGGATGCAATATTTGATGTTTTGAAATTAAATAAAAGATACTGAGTCAGTTTGGGAACGCGGTAGAGAAGTGTTTTTACGTAAATCGAGGTAAATATGCGAATGAGATTATCACGCTTTGCAGAAAAACACTGTTGAACGAGATTTTGGACTCTCCAGAAGTGTTGCCAAGGAGGATCACTCTGTTATAAAAATGAGAAAGTTGGAGATGTGAAAATAATAAAGTTGGAGAGTAAAGAAAAAAGAATAGCAAGACAAGAAATTGGGAGCAAAAGCAAATAGGTATTTCTCATTCAATTGTATATCACAATTCTTGCATCAAATTAAAGTTTTCATTCAGTATTTCATAAGCTATATATATATATATATATATATTAAATGAATCATGTTTTTGTTAATAAAAATCATGTTGGAATAGTCGATGTTATTTGGATTAGATACTATTCAAATTTAATCAAGTAATACTCGATATTACTTTTGGTCCCTAACATACAAAGTTAGCTAATTTACAAATTGTAAAAAATTTGGTTAGGTTGGGTTAATTGTTATGTGTGGGTTAGCCTCTTTAAAATACATTTATTTAAACTACTCTAAATGAAAACCCATTTAATATGAAACAATTATAAATTTAAGAGGTCGGCAAAAAAAAAATTATAAATTTAAGAGAGGGATGGATTATGATTTTACTATGACCAAAATGACCCACGTTTTTCTCTCTCATATTCCATGATTGTTTAGAAAACCATGAAAAAAACACTTTGAAAAGAATTTATGCGCAATTCAAGACAAAAATATTTTCACATATTTAGAATGTTTGAGCATGTGTGAGCGGGAAAAACGCCTTTAAAAGAGCTGCCCTGATCGGAACCAACAATGCTTAGATATATCTAATAGATTTGTTAAGAAAATAAGAAAAGTGAAATGTCTCACGTTAAGTTTGGGTATAATAAAAAAAGTTAGTTACTAATCAAAATTTGAATTTCTATCGGGATACGTGCAAACACTTTGTGCCCTAGGTTGCCTCAAACAAGATTACTTGCTATAAAAGAATTACTGTAATCAGAAGGGGAAAAAAGAGGAGAGTGAGAGAGTAAAAAAAATGGAAACTTATGAACTATAGACTAGTCTCATGTGTCAGCCAGCCCAACAAACAGTCCCAAGGTGACTAGACATGACTGTCTGGTTACATTCACATTCTTCAACTCTCGACACCAACGTTGTTTTCTTCCCTTGATTCAACACACAACACCGTCTTCACCACTTGCTACTTCCGATTCTATCCTCTGCTCTGTTCATTCTGCAATGGAAGACACTTCTTCTTCTTGTGCTCCAACTTCTCAGCTTCAAGCAGAGGAAGCTAATCCTGAGCCTGAGAATCCAAATGGACAGAATCATCATTATCATCATCATCATCAACTGTTTCCTTCTTTGTCGTATAGGATTAACATGTCCATGGCCAATTCACATCTTGCTGCTGTTAGGGATGATGTCTGCTCTTGCCTCATCATTCTCCTCACTTTTTGGTCGGTCGGTTAGTTTCTTTCTTTCTTGTTCTTTTCCCAGTTTCAGATTTCAAATGGTCCACTTATTAAACCAATGAATCATTCATCAATCTTTCTTGTTGATTTCAAGCAGCAACAATGGGTCTAGTTGTTGGCATATACGGAGCAACAACTTTACTATTAGGTCCTTACTCCTCTGTTTTAATTCAACTCAACTCAATGTTTGTCCAATCCATCAAGCTAAGATTTCGCCTTACATCTCTTATTAGTTCGTAAAGATCAGTACGCCCCAATAAGTGCATAGTTTAGATACTGTCAGGACTTTTTAAAACTCCAGGTCCAGCTCATAAACTTTTTTTGAATTTGAATTGTTGCAGCTTTTTCTTGTTCTAGTTGATTCACGTAATGTTATTGAAAACCGTCTCAGCTTATTGTTCTTCTTCTTCTTCTTGTTGTTGTATGATTGATGGACATACATACGTATATACGTACATACATGCAGGATGCATGCATGCACACATTTGAAACTTGAGGAAATGTTACTGCAGGAATGGACATTCTACCTTAATAGAGAGTCTCAGTTAGATATCTTTTACAATGTCAAGTCCCAAGATTCTCACGTTTATCTCTTGTTATTCCTCAAGGTAAACTTTCATTTTGCTTTATTATTTCAATAATAAAAAAACGTACTGCCTCCAGCCTCAAAATTCATTAAGTTAACAATTTCTAATAAATATATGTTGATTTTCTAAAATATCAGTCCAATTATCCGTTGAGGAAACCCCTTTAACAAATGTAATCAATATGGGATAATTTGAAGGAAACTCTGTATATTTATGTTTTATATTTAGGATAAAACAAACTCTTCACATTAAATTATGCAGAACATGTTGCATTAGGTTGAAACAGAGTGCGAGCGCGCGCGTGTATTTATAAATGTTGTGTATTGAAAAAAGAGTGTGTGTGTGTGTGTGTGTGTGTTGTGTTCTGTGACTGCGTAAATTAAACATGCAAGTAGAGAGAAGCTTGTTGGGTGGATGGAGAAGCCCTGATTGCCCAATACAAATTTATCTTGGAATATATCAGATCCTTTTTCTTATTATGTAGCACTGGGTAACTTGAACAATCAAGATGTACAGGTGATTTTAAAAACCAAAAAAAAAAAAAAATCTTCTTTTCTCATTATTTCATTATTCAACCCCTTGTAAGGAAGACAAGTTCAGAACTGATTTCTGTGTGGAAAGTGACCATACTGATATGTTTTTATAGGTAGAATTGGAGTTCAATGTGAGTTCAGTTGTGTACAATACAAGCAATGCAAGTAGCAGATGCTCATCAGATAGCAATTTGTACAGATTAGACCCTTTTCTTTCACAGTATGGCTATGCAGTATTGACTACTCCACCTCCTGCAAAGGTAAGAGACACGATACTCGAAGACTATTGTTAATTTGTAACTTGGATTTTCTCCGAGTGTACAGAGCTCATCTCGAAATATTAGAGCCCCTTTGTTAACAAAACAAAGAAGAATCTTATCAATCAAGAATCAAGGTTTACAATAGAACTAACAAATCAACCCTTTTAAAGGTAATTTACCGAAGAGGGAGCTCTTTCTTAAGGATTTAATCATCCTTCACACTTAATTTATACATCGTGACTACTATAAACATAGGATTTTAGAATGATGAACCCCCTAATTAAGATCTTAAATAAGATATGAACCAACTGTGGCTAATATTGTCAAACTCTCATACTAACTCGTCAAGCCAACCAAGTTCACAATTTCACCCATGAAAAAGGAGCTAACTTGCTAAAATCAGTCAAACTCAACCGTGTTCAGAAACAAGTTGGCCGAACCAACACGATATAGAAACCCATCAGGACTGACTAGTAACTGATACTTCTGCTTCAGGGAAATTTTGAGAATGAACGGTTTCATGTAAAGCTGTCCTATGCACCAAGGTGGATCACTTACTTTGTAGCATCAGGTAATTAATTGATTGATTGATCTTCACAATCCTCTCTCCAAAACTTGATCAAAAACTTATTTTGATTGATGCAGGTATGATGACTGTACTAATCGGCTTCATTTTGAGATGCTGCAATGTGTTCCAAACATACAGTTCATCAGACAGAGAAAGGTTACCACAAATTCATCATCCTGTACTTTCAGAGAGAGCACCATTGCTGCAGACTAATGACAAAAACGACGACTCTTCGAGCTTAGGTTCGTCCTATGAGTCATTCAGTACCAGTGAGGAGGAGGAAGGTGTGACAGATCAGTGGGTTAAAGGAAGCCATTAATGAAGGAAGCTGAAGGTAATGAGAATACAATGAAGTATTTGTGTGTGATTTGTTTTGATGCTCCAAGGGATTGCTTCTTTCTTCCATGTGGCCATTCTGCTGCCTGCTTTCATTGTGGAACTAGGTAAACTGATCATCTTTATCTCTTACCTTCTAGTCTTTTTTTTACCTTTATTTTTGTTTTCATGTCTAAAAGTATGCCCGTGTCAAATGTTTTTGGGAAAATTCATGTTTTTGATATGTCAACAGCCTAGGGGTGACGCCTTTGGCATGTTTGAATGAGGTCTAAGGTTTAAGCTTGACGTTGACATATTCGTATGCAGGTGTGTTTAATTGTATGAAATAAAAAACAGTTTTTTTCTTTTTGTAATTTTGACTTGGTTGTACTTTAGTTTCTTAATTTTTAACTAGTTTTATCTTGATTGTAACTCAATTTTCAAGCTTTCACTCGCGATATAACTTAATTCCTATAATTTGATTTGAATGTAAAGCAATTTGTAAAATTTTATTTGATACAATTCGGCTCATATAGCTTAACTAATTAAAAATCAGTCTCTATATGTTGGAATATAAAGTTCTATATGCCATGATTTTAGGAATTACAAATTGAAATGATTAAAACTAGACTGACTGAATTGTACTGGGTTAAAATTCATTGATCAGAATCATTTGAGTTACAACTGCAAGACTGAGTTTGTCTAATCAAAGTTTGAAAAATGATTTACAATTAAGTCAAACTATACGGATACAAATATTAATTGTCCCTTTCTTATGTTGTATTCATGAATAAAAATATACCCCTCTCAAATGTTTTTTTAAATTAAAAATATTTTTG
Organism: Vachellia pachyceras; assembly: GCA_025593235.1. NCBI lineage: Eukaryota > Viridiplantae > Streptophyta > Magnoliopsida > Fabales > Fabaceae > Vachellia > Vachellia pachyceras. The sequence continues at coordinate 30,270 of JANTPZ010092071.1, forward strand.
GTGAGTTTGATTCCAAGGTTAGATAATAAATAACTAGTTTCTTGAGGTGACATCAGTAAAAGTTATTCTAATAACCAATAGCCTTTGGATTGAGTGGGATTCAATTTTCCTCAAGTAAACTGTTCTTTTAAATTTATTTTTCATAAAAATCACAAAAATACTAACCATAATTTTAATTATTAATTTTGAAAAACAATGTTAAATATAATGAAAATTAAAATTCAAAATTTGGGTATGGCAATTAATTAACCCACTTTGACTTGTAATTATGGCATGTAGCAGTTATTGGTTTGATGAGTAGAATTATTTTGATAATGCAGGGTTGTTATTGATGAAGCCAATCCATGTCCCATATGCAGCAGGAAAATTACGAAAGTACGAAATTTTTTACTGTTTAATTAAAATCTTCCATCGATACTACAATAAATATTTATAATACTATGAAATATTTAGTATAAAGTAATCAACTTTTTTTTCTTAGAAGATTAAAAGAGTTGAATAAATTACTTTAAATTATTTAGGTATATGTATCATTAGATTGTATTTCAGTATATAAATCAAACAAATTAATTTAAAATGTATATATACATATAAATGCTTTAAGTAATTTACTTAGTTTCCTTAATCCCCTATAAGAGTCAGTTGGCTCTTATATTAAAGGGTAAATGTAACATATAATAGCAATATTCATTATAAAATTGTAAGGGTGGATTTGCGGCTTCCTTTTTTATAGTTTGATCGACAAATGAAATTTTAATATGACTAATAAATATTAGTTCTAATGGAATGGACTTTGACTGATCTTGATTTTGAATCCGTATAATTGCTTGTTTGGAAGTTCTTTTAAAAATAGTTTTTACGGATTTTCGAGGAAAAAATTAGATTTTAAAGAATAACTTTTACGGATTTCGAGGCAAAACCTAGATTTCAAAACTTAGGTTTTAAAAGATTGTGTTTGGGAAGTTATTGGTTTTTATAAAGTTCGAGGCAAACAGTATGTATGAAAGAGGAAAGAGAAGTTTTGGCTCCCTCTCTGCTAGGGTTTCTTTCCCCTCTTTGGGGCTTGATCTCGCATTGTCGAGCTTGACGTTAAGGACCAATCCGGTCGTCTTCCATCCTTAAGGATCTTATCCCCTTCCTTTGTCGGGATCGTGGATGGTGTTATATGGCGTCGTTATTGAAGATCGTGGGTTCGAAGAGATTATCTAATGGGTGCGAGTATAGAGGCGGAGGGGATCGTCGATTAGAGGGCGGTGGATTTTTCTCTGGGGCGGCGACCTTTGATAGTGATCTCCGGTGGGTGCCGCCAGGGTCGTGGGAGAAATTTTGTGAGAAGCTCGGTCAAGGACGAGAGGCGACCCATCTGAATGTTGTCAGCGTTAAAACGGATTTGACCCTCAAGTTATCTTCCTTATTTCTTCAGCTCTCTCTTATTGTCCAGCGACAAATCAGCAACAAGGATGGGAGGATCTGCAGTATTAAAGGCTTGGTGCAAATCGATGCTGTTTTGAGGCCAATTAACCTGGATGCAATGTCTCGGTTCACCGTCGATGTTGCCTCTACCAGAGCTTCCTTGTTTGTAGATCTGGCAAATCTTGTAGCCGATGATGATAATGTTGGCGCAGGGACTTGTGTTAAAGAAGGAGCTGCACAGATTCAGGTTTCAGGTGTTTCTATTTTCTTCTTGCAGGGGAGAATCGATGGAAGCCTAGTGTCTCAAACTGATGGAAGATTATGGTGGAAGGAAGTAGAGCAGAGGAGTTCAGGGAAGGAATGTTTGAACGATAGGGATCAGGAGGTAAGTAGTGCTTCCAATGCTCAAATATTTGCTTACATGGTTGATTGGGGATTGAGTATGCTGAAGAGTAGTTTGGCTGAGTGTGTTGTTGAATCCACCTGGGTAAGTAACGTCATATATATGAGGATATTGAAACCGGCTGTAGCAAGGTTCATCAGTCTTTTTAATGAAATTAGGTGTTTTCTTAGTTTGAGCAGAATATTTCTCAAATATAGGAGTGTTTTCCTTGCTGTCTATG
>JANTPZ010092072.1:0-21378 GCA_025593235.1 Vachellia pachyceras
ATCTGAGCTCTAACAAAGAAAGAATAAGCTTCAGAAAGCATCCCAAAAAACCTGGTCTGAGATAAAGATTTAGAATGTGATTCTGTTTTAGGAATAGCTGACAGAACCGATTCAGCATCATCAATTTGGTGGAGCTTTAAAAGGGCTTCTGCTCTACACATAAAGAGCTGTAAATTCAATTTTGAACCAGTTCAGCCATTTTAAGCTTTTCACACAATAATACATTAAACACAGATATGACCCAAGAAGTCTTTACCTGAGGAGAAGAGTCTGCTCCAGCAGCAACGGCAGCATCAAGTTCCCTGAGAGTACTTTTCCAATCACCTATCCTTCGAAAATAAGTACATTTGTAGATATGCTTCTCCACTGATAGCAGCTTCTGCAACTCAGAAGGATCAGGCTGCAGTCCACGACCACAAAGGTGCTTCCTCGCATTCTCAACTTGTCCTAACCTGCAACATGAGGTTAAGCTTTAAACTCCTTCTCTACGGATAAAAGCAGAGTCAAGATGACAATAACATACCAAACAATTTGTAAAGGGATAAAACATTGGATAATACAGTGAATTCCAGAATCTGAATTAACTACGATCATAGAAATCATCGCAATGCTATTAAATATGAGAGCTCTCAAACGTACATAAGTAAATATTGTCCCCGTTTAGAAACGCGGTAGAGAAGTACTATTACACAAGTTGAAGTAAATATGTAAAGGGGATTATCTCGTTTTGCAGAAAAACATTGGAGAACATACGTTTGGCTTTTGGAAACACTCCATCAAACAAGCCCATTATCATAGAACTTTCAACTTTGAACCAAAGTTACCAGTATTTCAATATCGTCATTACCCCCATATTAAACAAAAGAATCAAGGAACTGTAAGAGCATAACGCTTATTGACTTTTGAGATAAAATATCTTTTACACAAGAACTTATTTCAGCAGAGCCAAAAAAAAAGATATCGATAACAGGAAACAACGAACGACCGCATAAGAAATTAAGAATAACCAGCAAACAGACTTGACCTGAGATCACAGGACAGGAATAAGAACTTTACAAACGATGCACAAAGCTCATATTTTCATGAAGACAATACATTCTGAAAGAAAAACGGCATAAAAAGGGGTTTAGTTCATTCGTGCTCACTCACCGGAGAAAAAGAGATGCAAGACGCTGGTGCGCTCTTCCATAATTAGAATCCAATCTCACAGCCTCCTCGCATTCCCTCACCGCCTCAGTCAACCGACCCAATGCCGTCAATGCAGCCGCACGGTTGCTCCGGTAAGAGGCATTACCAGGGGACAGTCTAATTGCCAGATCGTAAAGTGTCAATGCCTCTGTAAAGTAACCCCTCTTGTAATGCTCGTTCCCCGCTATCTTTACCTCTTCTGGATCCTCACCTGCCGCTGCTTTCTTCAACGGTTCTTTGAAGCCGCCACCACCGGTTGCCCTTGCATTTGCCATACTTGCCGCCTCTCCGGCAGTATTTTTGGATGTTGCACTGCCCCGCATTATGCTTCCGTGACCATAATTAGCCATACCTGAGCCCAGAACGTCCGTCCTGGAGATCCGATTAGACGCCATGCCCGTCTTCAGAATCTTGCCAGACGGACAGATATTGCCGGTAGGAAGAACATTCAACGCCGGAGATGTGACGGAAGAGCTTTGACCCGAATAGATTAGGGGCGAGGCAGTTCCGGCATCGGATCTTGTGTGAACTGGTTTGAAGTTCCTGGCATTCCCGCCAGATCGAAGGCTCTCACCGGCAGTAGGACTGCTCTCGCTGGAACCAGAAAGCTCACCGGAATGGTTGTTAGCACAGGAATCGGATCTTTTCGCGACCGGGTTGCACCCATTGCGAACAGAAACCGATCCAGATGAACTGGAACTACTGCTGGTAGTGGTGGTGAGTCCACTAACAGGAGGTCCACTCTGACGCGTACGCAATGGTGAAACCGGCGACCCAAGATCGAGCTCGCGAAAATCTGGCTTGTTCGCCTCGCAATGCACGGATTCGCGAAATCGTTCGCGGAGAGCGGCTAACCCTAGCTCCGAATCGGACTTCCCAGAATGTGACATTCTCACAGTAACCAGACAACACAAGGCTCGACTCTTGTTTCCCCAGCAATGTCTTCTTCCTCCAGCTCTCTATCCTATTCCTATCCCTCTTGTCTTGTTATGTTTCAGCAATGCCTTCAGATGAAACCACAGCGAGGCCTTCTAGCATATGCACAGACAGAGGAACATAGAGCCAGAAGCTTAGAGGAAGACATCAAGAAGGAAAGGAAAGAAGAAAGAACGAAAAGGATGGGGATCTCGTGATGTAAAGGAGGAAGCAAGGAATGAATGTGAGTGTGAAAAACTTAGAGAGAGAAGTACAAATTTACTTTACTGCTCTTTTTCCATTTATCAGAGAGAGAATGAGGTTTTACGCCTAAAGATTACTGATGAAATTACAGAGAGATGGGAAAGAGAAGAAGGCCCAGGAAGAGAAAAAAGAGCGATCTTTTCTATTTTCTGTTCCTCTCCCCTTCTCACATGCTGCTTCACGAGACAGGTTTCACTCCTCTCTCTCTCTCTCTCTACCTCCCCTTCACTCTGCAATTTCTCTTTCTACCACTATACATTTCTAGGAGGGTTTTTTTCTCTCTTTTCTTTTTCTTTTATTTCCCAGAAAATATCAATTTATGAAGGAAAGAAAATATAAATTAATGTGCAAATAGTATGGTAATGCAATGGGATGAAAAGTGAAAAGTCCGCAATTTTAATCTTGCTGAGTATAATTTTAGGTCATTAATGCTTTTTCTTCCAATAAAAAATATAATGATAATATAAATTAACTAAAAAACGAATGTGATAAAGTGATCAATCTGGATAAAATAGGGTATTGCACCAAGGGGGGAAATACTAAAAATAAGAAAATGAGAATGAACTCAAATCAATTATACTTAAGAAGGTTGCACATCTTTTTGCTGGTAGATAATACTATTGTGATTACGATCACACGTTTACCTCCATTATTCATTTTTTGTTGTTGTTTTGCCATTAAATCAAAGGAGTGCTAAATCACCCACACTCTTTTCACATAATGTGAAAAACACTCTACGTGGAAGCAAGTGTTATCTGCTTTGCCCATGTATTACATGCAGATTATGATGCTACCGAAACGGATTGTAAAAGATTTGGAAAAGAAGAGTAGATTATTCTTATGGAGGGATACAGATAGGATTGATCGAAATGAAATAGAAAAATACTGGGTATGTGGATGAAGCCTCATATCATTAACCATATCACATGTGCGCATCCCTCGAGGGTTGAGAGATGAGAGGATAAAATACACTGAAAACCATATATTGATCGTCGTTTTTTTGTTAAATCTACTTATCATTCTCTCTTTTTACAAGTACATACAACGATGGAGGAACCATTTGGAAAATCATCTGGAGATGACATAAATTAAAATTTTCTTGTTGTTAGTTGTACATGGTAGAGTTCGCACAAGTCACTTGAGGATTAAACTGGGATTGGAGTCTGACGAGGGGCTACCCTTATGGTTGTGAGCAAGAGGAGGATATTATGCACCTTCTCAGGAACTACCTGCAAGCTGCAAAATGTTGGAGATCTGTGATTCATCACAGCAAATGGGATGCATTCTGCTCACTTCAAGGAGGGGAATGGTTTAGATGGAACCTTACAGGAGACCATGGTGGGCAACAAGTATGGAAACCCTCATGGGCATTTTTATTTGAATATCTATGCTGGGATATATAGGTAACGCTATAGGAAACTCTTTAGAGAAGATGAGCATCATGGGTGCAGAGTGCAGAATCTTGCTTTTTCATAGCCTGCTCTAATCATGACATCCTTCAGAGGTGTTCACAAAAATGAAACTAGACACGAAACTCCTGTCTTAAGGTGGTTTGTCTCCTAACAGTGGATGAATCGGAATGTGTAAGATACATTAAATACTATAATGATAGATGGGTTTGTGGATTTAATTGTAACCTTACCAATGTTCCTCCTGTAGTTGCAGAAATGATCAGTTTCATACAAGGCATCGGCTTGTGCTAAACTACAGGTTTTAAAAGCGTTGTCGTACAATTTGATTGTAGAGAAGTAATTAACTTTTTTTAAGGGCATGTGACTATAGGTTTGTTTGGTTAACCTGTTTGGGCAACCAAAATCCATTCCTGCGTTTAACGAGACAGAATTCCTCTCACATATTTACCTCGAATCTGTGTCCGTTTACCCAATGGGTTATCCAAACAAGCCCCATAACTATCCTTTTTAAAAATGTGATAGATGATCCTAGATTTAATATTTTTTTTGGTATAAACCATCCGGTATCCTGTGTTCATTGCCTGCCCCAGACTAATTCGGACCCCCCGCGAGGAGACCTTACGGTGGTAGCTAGATACCGATGGGATAACCTCTTTGAGGTTGCGTTAATTATCGCCGCTGTCACTCCCCAAAGTCCGAACCCTCGCCCTAAGGAATACTGATAGTAGCCCTTACCAGCTCTACCAAACGTCCATTGGTTAGATTTAATATTGATAAAGATTGAAAAGTGGTGATCACTCCTACCCATAAAGAGGTGATAACTATTGTGGATCAATTAACTAAACACACCCATAGGATAGACGAAACATTTTGCGTTTTTGATCAATTCCCAACTTTTATTTGAGTGGAGGGTCTTGATGAAAGCATATGAGCTAGTTAATTTTTGCTTTTACGTTGTAATAGTTTCTTTGGTTCAAGTTATGAAATCCATGATCTGTTAAAAAAAAAAACAGTCTCATTTATTCACTTGCCAATTGTCCCCTCCTTCATCACTCTTGAGATGCAGATCAGTTCTCCTAGGTAATAGTGCAACAAACAAATAGATAAATCAGGGGGGAAATGAAACTGCTACAATGTACCTCTTTAATGCTACAGTGCCCACAATTAAAAGTCATCAATGTACCTTAAAAACATATTCATAGCTCTTGAAATTCGATGGTCCAAACTCATTGTAATGTGACTGCATATTGGGCATGTAAAAAAACTAATGCGTAGGGTGAAAATAGGAGTATGAAATTGAAATTTAATTCTATAAGGTTGACATATTTGGTTTGATAGAATTGTAAATCCATGTGGAATTTAATTCCATCAAAACACCCTTTTTCAATCTTCAACCTATGGAATTCATCTCAATTACATTGAGCCAACATATTTTGGACAAAAATACCCTTCTTGAGCTTTTTTTAAACTTTATAATTTGATCAAGGGTAAAATAGTGTTTTTGGTTACATTTCCAAAAAAAATCACCATTCAAACAAAAAACAAATACATGGATTCTATCCTCATTTTCATGACATACCAAACGTATTTTTAAAACCCATTTCCACCTCCATATCCATCAAAATCAATTCCATCATACCAAACAGGACATAATTTAATTTAATGTATTTTGGCAAGTGAAACATTACTCCTTCTACTAACAAAACTGTCCATGTTATTATTTGCATGCTTTTCATGACAATGTAAGGTCATAGGGTCACTGGTAATTTTGACAAAAATGTGACTACTATGCATTTCCCTCACAATTCAATGACCATGCATTTGAATTTAATTTTTTTAAATGGTGATTGCTTCTTCATTTTTATTCACCTTTTTACACCTTCAATCATCTTTATAAGCTACCGAAAAATTTTTAACCATATACATAAGTCCTCTCACTGAACTTTTTATAGTAATGTAAAAACCTACCCTTTATTTGTTATTGCGTTACCTTTACTCTTTCATGGCATAACATGTATTAAAAAGGGATGAAGTTAAAAGTTGTTGAATTTTAATTTAGAGTGAATGAAAATTAATGTTTTTCTTAAACTATATGAATGGATGTGGCTCATAAATAGGATGAGACGAGTATGCAACAACATAAGAAAGTTTATCTAAGTTACACGGCTCTCTGTTGAATTCGATCAAAAAATCAAACATTTGGATAAATTTATTTTGACCAAGGGACACGATTGGATGTTAAGCATCTTGCCATAAACAATCCTCACTTCAAAACTTTCCCTTTATTTTCAAATACTTCTCACATTAGTTTTTCAATAAAATTTATTTATTTCGATAGATAGGTTTTACCTTTTAGTCAATGAAGTGCTTATTTTAGGACACTGCATAAAAAATCTTAATAAAATATCACTTCATTTTGTCAAAATTTAGATCAATCACAAACTTTTCTTTAATCAAGGTGTCACTAAATTTATGAAAAATATTAAAATCAAATAAATACATTTGAGATTATAATGCATCGCTGCTAAATAAAAAGCTCATCGTAAGGTCAAAAGATTAGTGATTGTATTTCACAAGTCTCTCATGAAATGTTAAAATAAACTTATTGAACAAGGTCTCTAAGAAATCAAGACCATGTGTGTGCTTGATAATTCATTAGGAAAAATAAATTTACTGATTCTGAGATGATTTTAAGGATATTAAGATACTTTTTACATACTTCGATATACTTTTTACAAAAAGAAGTATGAATTAAACTCTTAATCATTTGATGAAGGCAACTAACAAATATATTTATTGTAGGAAAAAAGCATTATTTTTTCAGTTTTATCATACAAATTTTTTAAAAATCAAACTTCATTGGATCCTTATTAAAATTTAAAAAAAAACTTAACAAAGTGACGTAGTAGGAGTAGTGCTTTAGTAATGCATTTTAAACCTAAAAATTTATTAATTTTCATACTATAATATTTAGTGACTCATTTTTTAAAAATATATTTTGAGGAAAAACTCTTTTCTAGAAAAACATATATATTATAAATCTAACGTCAAACAATTTGTTTTTTTCAACGGCCACACCGTCCGCTTGGTGGTGCTATTCGATACACCAGTCGAAACAGAAACCACGTGGCAAACAGCGGGTGGGGTCCAGACGCATCAAAATCAACCACGTCAACAGAGAGGGAAGATTCGTTGCCTGCCCACTCCATCATCAATCGTGAATGATGGCATCAGAACCGTCCAGTTTACAACGACACAGATAAATCTAACGTAGAGTGGGGACCACGAATAGGGCCTGTTGTGTGAGCCGCTGCAATGTAGCTGTTGGATTAATTTTAATTTTATCCTGTTACGAAAATAAAGTAAGTAATGAAGGTTCGTCCGTAGCAATAAATTTCCTCCTCCCTCACCGCTGTGTTATCCTAGATTTCTGTACTTTCTAGATTTACACTTTCTTACGCAAGCCATAAGCCATACTACGTAGATTCTTCGTCTCAGAACCTAAAGCTCGTGTGAATCGTCCACCATGTTTTACTATAAAACTTAAATTTTATTTTAAAAGATATTTTTTGTTTAAACAATCACGTTGTTTTAAGATTTAAGTTTGTAACAAAACTTACGTTTGAAATTTAATTTTTAAAAAGTTATTTTTTATCAAAACATACAATCTCTCATAATAAATTTTCCTTCTTTCATCTTTTTTACTTATTTTTTACCTTGAACTCCGTAAAAATCAATAACTTAAAAAAAATCACATTTTCAAATCATATGTTTGATTTAGAATCCGCAAAAACTATTCTCCATACATCTATTTTCCAAAACTTAATTTTGTCCAAAACTTCGTAAATTTAAACATTACCACATTTTATTTACCCTTTTACCCTTATCTTTTGTTCCCTTTTTTTTTTTTTTACATTCCTTGCAACCGTTGTGTTGTGTTTTACACTCTTTCTGAAATGTTATAAAAAATTTAAGCCTCGAGACTTTACAACCACCATCTCTCTCCATGGGTCTTTTTTTTTTTTCAAGCATAACTATACTCACACCATATTTAATTTTATTTAGAACATGGTTAGATATTAGAGGGTCCGTTTGAGATTGCAGTATAAAAGTATTTTTATATAAATCAAAATAAAAATATGAATGAAATTATATCATTTTACAAAAAAATATTGTTGAACACACGTTTAACTTTTAAAATCGTTGCAGCAAACAAACTAATTAATACATTTTGTCAGACATAATTATATAAACAGGTCACATGAACGGTCACGTTGGAGGGTTGGATGATGGATTAGGGGACTTTGGGGGTAGGGGCAAGAAGGGTATTTCACAAATGCTGCGATGAACAGAAGCAGCTGGCCATGTTAAGGGAGAGATTGGCGATCCAGCTGGCCAATTCAGGACGGCCGAAACCGAAACAGGGGCACCCAGCTAAGCATTTGACGGCAACAGTAACGCCGTTAGCATCATTCCCGCGGATATTCCAACGTAGCCGTTAGACAGTGACGTCACAGCTGGGATGGGATTGAGAATGATGACCCGGTCCTCCCTCTCTAGTCTCTATTCCTGCCTTTTTGTGGAGGGTGTGATCCTCTGCGGTGAGGCTCATGGCAAGTTTGTGAATGTCGGACGCGTGGAGACATGCCAGGGCGACTCGAGGCACTCTCGTGGCGATGCTGCACAAAGTTGGACCTTATCTATTATTTTTTTCATGTTCAATCAAATAACTCAGATCAATACTAACGTATTTTTCTTCGGGAGATTTAATCTCAGGTCCCAAATAAATAAAATATTTAAGAAATGATCCCAATGATAAAAATATTTAATAAGAGATCACATTGACAATATGAGGTGTTATTAATACAGCGCATGATGCTGTAGTCAATACAATGATATGAAATAAGCATGTACTCGAAATCCATGAACGTGTATTGTCAAACTCAAAATATAATAATGCGAATGGAGATATTATGGAAATGGTATGGAAATTGTTATGTTTTGGTTTTGGTTAGCAGATAAATCAATTGAGCAGATATAATTGATGAATAATACATTATCTGGAAGAAGTAAAGCAACACACATGGTGCTACCTGACTCATGTGCAATGCTCATCTTGTCAAGAAACAGACCTACATGAAATAACATGCTCAATTAAATGTCTTCACGTGATTTTAATCCAACTTAAATTGATTTTGCTCAAATATTATACATTCCAAACTCATAATTCTTCTTACACATAGTTTGGTCGATCCATTATTTTGACTATTCGAGCAAGATTACATGATCTTATTTTAATTTATCATACATGATATGTCTTGATTAGTTCGCGTGGGGTTACATCGCAGCAATTAATGATCCACATATTATATTTCACAACTTCATCACCTTTCTTACGCTAAACATGTTATTTTCAATTCTAGTGTAAATACTATATTTATTTTTTATATGCATGACACGTAAATAAGTCGTTCAAAGTATACATGTATTAATTTAATCATTTTAATAAGAAATTGACTCCTCAGTTCAAAACTTAAGTTTTGAAAGGTGATGGTGTGTTTGAGAAATTATTGACTTTTATAGAGTTCGGGGCAACAAATAAATAGGAAAGAGAAAGAAATGGAGAAAAAGGATAAAAGAGAAAATTTATTACAATAGAGCGTAATTTAACAAGAAAAAAGTTTTTTTTTAAAACTTAGGTTTTGCCTGCATAATAGTTTTTCTGACAAATGTGAATATTTAAACAAAATTTATATTTTAAAGCTATAGTACAAATGAGCCTTTAAGCGGTTCAATTAATAAGAAATTGACTCAAGTATATATACCAATATCATTAGTTCAAATCATGGTATGGATGTGAGTACCTTGTAGATGAATAATCTATAATTACTTATAAACATCCTTTGAATGTGAAGGCACGCTGTGACTTTGGTAAACTTTTGAGATCCAACTTAAATAAAAAAAATTCAATAAAAAAACGATTAAGTGAATGGTGTGGTCATGAGGATCATCGGCGACTGCCCCAGTCTAATTATTAAGAGAAGCATATGTGTGTAATATTAATGTTATGTTATTTTCTGCTTTGTTTAATTTATCTTTTGATTTCACATGTTATATTTTGTTAAATTAAAAAATCGATCTTTTCCTTAAGAATTACAAATAAAAAATAGTATACGATAATAATATAATATGTTTTAGGGAAGGTTCACTGTACCAAAGAAATTAAAGCATCTACATGGATCATCGGAACTCATATTATATATAAAATGTTCACAAAACAAACACGTACCCATCACCTTCTCCTACTCAAAATAAACAAATATTTATCATTCGTGGGCTCAATAATCAATGTTAGAGATCAAGGCATCTTTTGTTCATTCATAGTATAACTCCCTCAACTTCGGTCACATAAAAGGTTATAGATATACAGGCCAAAGTGATTGTGCTCTGATCTAACAAGTCATTAAATTCGTTTGGTAACGAAGTAGAGAAGTACTTTTACATAAGTCAAGGTAAATATATGAAGTAGATTCTCTCGTTTTACTGAAAAACACTGTTGAATATACTTTTAGGTGAGAATCAAGTGTTTCCAAACAAATACCTTATTAGTGTCTTACTCTCTCTCTCCCCATATTTGTGTGTGTATAGAGAGAGAGAGAGAGGCTTCCACTATTGGGTTGACCTACTCCAAAGTTAAGTTTGGTGGTGTGTATATATAAATAGGGTTTATGGAATCAAATTAATTTCTATATATGTAGTGGGATTGGTATGGCACTCATACTCTATAATTTATGACAAATGGCACTTTTTTTAAGATTGGGAAGCTTTCATTGGAGCCCACACAGGATCCTTAGTCTAAAATTTATATATGAACAGAAAATGATGTCCTGAATTAAATTATTTCATCTTACACAAATGTTATGAATTCCCACTTATGACTAATTCCTCACTTAGCTTGTTTCCAAAATGGATATATTAATACTCTCTCACACACACACATCTCCAACCACTATTCCACTATTCACATTTGGTGCTGCTTTAATTAAAGCTGTATTATTTATGTAATATCTTTAAGTTGTTTGGATCTATTAGAGGCAATAACAAGGTTTGTTTTGGTTAATGATAGTGTTTATTTGGGAATTCCGTTGGGAGAAAGGAGTTACGGATTCTGAGATGATTTTACAGATTTTGATATGATTTTTACGAATTTCAAGATACATTTTGTCTTAGCTTATGTACCCATTAGGAAAACGGGATTTCCAAACATGCATGAAATCAATTTTTCCTTAGAGAGATATTATTTCAACTTGTATGAACGTATTTTTATAACACTAAAGTAAAGAGAGATATACTCATATTTATATGTTTACATCGAGGGTTGTGAGCTGTGATTATATGGCCCCCGGAACTTATGCTTTAGAAGTTTATTCTTAATGTCCAGTTGGGATCGCAGTAGAGAAGTACTTTTACGCAAGCCGAGGTAAATATATGGAGGAGATTATCTATTTTCACAAAAAAATACTGTTGAACATGCTTTTGGAGAGTAAATAAGCTTTTCCAAATAAGCACATTATGTGCATCCAAATGGTCCAAATATTTTTGGTGCCCTAAGAACTGTAACGTGATCGATATATTTTTTTTTGAATTATCGATATTATTATTAATATTGTGTTATATAATATACATACAGATTCAATCACACTTGTTTAATGAAAAATTTTGGAAAAAGATAAATTGTTTAATTTTCCCCCATTCTATGAAAGTGTCAATAATTCTCTTATAAGGGACTTAAACGTCGTTCTTTCTGTAATTATTTAATACGGTATCTTGTATTTAATATAAGTTACTAAGTTTTGATTATTCCATCAGCATCGCACTTGGGTATTATAAGATGTTAGGGAGTATTGATTAACGTTGGTTTTTTAACAGTTAGGTCAAATCGACTTATATTTTTTAACACTTTGGGAATAATATTGAGTCAATACACACTTTCAGATAGCATAAATATTAATCCTTAATATATTTTTAACACAATTCTTGCCTGGTCAGAGTAGTAATTATTGGGTTTGTCAAAATCTGCAGATTCTTTCCTTGCATATACGAAAGTTCGGAACCAGCAAATGTAAAAATAAAAATGGTTGCTTTAACCGTCAATTGGCCTTGTAGGACCCTATTTTACCATTTATTTTGTATTGCTATCATTCTTTTAAAAAATTTTTTATTAAACTTGTTTTATTTTCTCAAATAGATAGATATGATTTACATTAAGAATCGAGTTTTACCCTATATGCACGTTGAAACCCAAATTTTAAATAACGAACCCCTCCTTGACCGATCCAACTCCTTAAAACATATAGTGGCTAATATATTTGTGTGTGTATTCGGATAAAAAAAGAATGACAATGGAGTGTGTATATATATATATATATCTATATGAGTGAAAAATAACTCGAGTAAATTGCATTTTGTTTTTGGTTCAAGTGGCAAGTCATTATCTTTATATAAATAATGTGAACCTGGTATGAAATGTCAAGTACTATATATGCTTCTGTGAATAATTGGACGTTGATGATGAGCTAACTTGTAGGTTTTCTCGTAGTATCTCCATCGCCCCAAAAAAAAAAATTACTGTAACTGATATTACATCATATAGTTATATATATATACTGTAACTGATGTTACATTATATATTACCTATAAATATATAACTGAAGCTTATGATTATATTTAATGGTGGTCTTTATAGGTTTGAGTGATCATCATCATCATCTGCCTGCACAACTCTCGATCGGCTCACAGACAAAAAGAGAGATAATATAATAAAGAACTGAAAAAAACGGTGGTATTGAAACAAGCGAGGAACCTAGACAAAAGGAAAAGCAAAAATCTAAGGTGGTCTTAAGCGATAGATCCTGTTTGGTTATAATGAGCAGTAAAGGGGGATGAATGTGGATATGAAGCTTAATTAATTAAAGAGGAGGCAAAAAGCTGAATGGTCTTGTTGAAGAGTTTTAGATTACAGAGAGTACCTAGATTCATAGGACTGTGTCACAAACCCTAAAAAGTTAATTAAAATAAAGGCAATACACAAGATGGATGATGGAGGTAATTAGGGTTTTGCTCTTCACATGAATCAACGATCTCACTTATGGTGACAGGCTTGGTCTTTCCTCGTTATTATTATTATTTAATTCTGCAAGTATTATTATTAAAAGGGAAGGTTATCCATAAACACATGTTTAAAGGATTAAGTGTATACTGTCCAATGGTATTTGAAATATATTTCTATACATGAAAAAATACTAGTATTTCAAAGAACTTTACGTATAAGGTACCAATCCATACACTAATGACAATTGTTTCTTCAAACGGCTATTTATGGGCAATTCTGTCTTATTAAAGTTCTTTTATATGCTAACCCACATACTAATAATAATTTTAATTTTTAAAAAGACAAACATATAGATTTCAATGTAATTAATTCAATTTTACTAAGTACTGGAATAAAACATTCACGCACCTTTCTAATCCGAATGTGTTCACTCGTGACATAAATTTTTCATGACCTAATAATGATCTAGAATCCAAATTTTTTATTCCATTCTTAATTAATAATGAAATGCAATCACTCAGCACAACAAAAGTTCACTTTAATTCTTTACTGGGCGTGTTTGGCGAAGCGGTTGTAAAAGCAAAACGCACATTCAACAGTGTTTTTCCGCAAAACGAGATAATCTCTTTCACATATTTACCTCAATCTATGTAAAAGTATTTCTCTATCGCGTTTCTAAACGGGTACCTTAACTCAAATAACTAAACAATATTAAGTATAGTCTTTCATGAATCGAATGTATCGAAGTTCTATACAATATATAAAAATATAAATAGGGTTATATGGTGAGAGAGGGGGGGTGAGGAATGTTGCTGCAGAAGAGGTAGGCAAGTAGTAGCATAGCCGTCGTGATCACTGTTCATCTCAGATCATCACACACAGAGAGAAGGGTATGGTCATGCATATGCGGAGCACGTGATGACCACGTGGTTCAGTGGCAAAACTATAATAAAGAGACTTCTTTGATGTGTGCCAGGAAGGTTGATTCGACTGGTTGATAAGGAGAAGACAAAGCGCCGCGTACCCACCAGGTCTTGGACTCGAACCATGGGAAGTCCCTCACGAGACGACCTCGAATTAATCTGGGTCCGAAAGGATCTGGGACGGGGAGTTTTCGCTCACTAAAAAAGAGACCTCTTTCGTGCGTTTTTACTTGTACCTCTTCTCAGAGTTAAAATCCCTTGCTCCACCTTCCTCTCCCTCTCTCTCCCCAACACAGGCTTTGGATTCTCCTCTCTCTTCACTTGCCATTAATATCTCCACCACTATCACACTTAACTACGTATATGTTTTGCTCCTTTTCGTATTCTTCTTTACATCACTAATCTGCTTATCAAGATATTTGATCTCTATGTTTGCCTCTCTACTCCTAAATCCTAATATAATTCATGATGAGAGTAAATACGCATGCAATAAACTTGTAATCCTTACAATCCCATTTAATAAATAACCGTTGTATATATATAGTTAGTGCCTTATAAAACATTCACAAGACTAAAAAATCAGCTGAAAGCTATGCGTACAGAAGATTTAATGGCAATAAGAATTTCGGCAGCTAAGACGACAATTATGCTGAATACTTAAACTGTCTTTATAATGCAGTGTGAAGAATTAAAGCTCTCAAATAATCATCTAACATTAGGACCTAATTAAGGATTAAGACGAGTTATTGAGAAGCTATTTAATAATGTTGCTGTAAGTTCATGAACGGAGCTGTAGCTCTAGGGTTTTCCTGTCTTGCTCCTGATACATAAATTAATGCACTAATCCCCAACAGCGACGTATTAAACCGCAAGTTTTAGTGCTTGTTTGGGAACTCCGTTGGGAGAAATGAGTTTACAGATTTCGAGGTATTTTATAGATTTCGAAATGGTTTTACGGATTTCAAGATAGTTTTTATGGATTTCGAGATGATTTTTACAGATTTCAAGATGGTTTTGTCTCGGCTTACGTGTACCGTTTTGGCAACGATGTTGCCAAACAAGCACTTAATCTCGAAATCCACAAAATGTTCCGAAATCTGTAAAATCCATTTTTTAAACGGAGTTTCCAAACACACACTTAGTAGTTTCCTCCAACGTTTCCTTCATCCAAAAAGTTTTATCCATCACAGCGCGCGCGCACAGACAGATCAATGTCTTAAAAATTATACATTTACGTGGGCTTTAGTTTCATTTTTAATGAAACATGCAGATAGATACAGAGAAGTCAAAGCAGGACCAGTGTAATGAGTAGTGATGAAGCAGGCTAGCTAGGTAGCTATTGATGTTTGATTTGAAGCAGCAGGAACAGAACGTATACAGATACTGTGACGTGACGGAAAATAGAAGAGCACAATAATTTGAAAGAGAGTGATGAGGGATAGGTGAGATTTATTTAATGCGCCAATAGAAGGAAATATTATGAGCATAGGATTAATGGACATCAGAATTATTTAGTTTTTGTTGTTCAAAGAGAAGAAGAGGGTTTCGTGTGTTGTCGTCTTATACTGTGTTTTGTGCATATATTTGTCGTGTATGGTTGAGCCCTTAATTTACTCACTCTGTCTTATGATTGACTATATGTATATATGATGCCAGAGAGAATATTTAAGTGTGATTATTGCAGGAAGATAGGTGAAATAAGAAGGGAATTGAATGGTAATGAAGAGCAGGGAGAAGAGTTATGAAAGTGATGAAAGCTTTTTTGTTATATGGAAATGGCATTTCTCTTTTTCATTCTCTCTTCCCTTCGTCTTTTGAATTGAATGGGAATTTCAGGGAATTCATCAGACCCCTCTTCCCTCTGCCATGCTCCCTTTCATTTCTTATTTTTACATCATACAACATCATAGTCATCATCATCATCAACATCATCCTTCAACGATAAAATATTTATTTTGCCTCTGGTTGAATTTTCCTGAGAAATCACTATGAGATCACCACGAATGATAAGATTTGGTGAAAAAGATAACATGTCCATGGGTGTATTGATCTCCTTGGAACTATCCATGGTCTCCAATTACACTGGTCCAAGAATTTCAAGTCAATCAGGGAGCAATTAATTTGATTATTACGGGTTTTATTGCTAATGACCATTATGTCATAATTGGCAGGTTATACTTTGTTACAGTTTCAAGGAAAATCTTGTATAAGCGGACCATTTAGCCAATAGGTCATTGATTCACGTGGAGAACTTTTGTATCTTTGATTAACCGTCACATCTACCTAACATAGGTGTGGAGGCACCGGTTGATGGGTTGGGCGGGCCAGCCCGCCAACAACCCTCCTAGGTGGCGGGTCGGGGATCCCCAGCCCGAGCCCGCCAACCCGCCAGTTTTTTTATTGAAATAATTTTTTTCTATTTTTTACCCAATTTTTTATAAGATTGTATATTTTCATAATCCTCTTTTCAATCTCATTAATATGTGTTTAATAATTTTCTAAAAATAGAGTTTAATATTACTTCTTCCTTTGTAAAAAAATTAGGATGAAAAAAGGTAAGAAAATATATATAATATGTATTTTTTTAAAAAAATTAAAACGGCGGGTTGGCGGGCTGGCCCTCCAACTCACGGCTGAAATTAGCCTGCCCCTGATGAGCTGGCTTTCACCAGCCCGAACCCGCCAGTGTTAGGCAGGTTGGTGGGTTGGGCCCGCGGGCCCAACACGTTTGGGTTCTTAGGTGAAGTGGTGTGTGAATCACAATCCATGTTATGAAATTAAAATGCCACAAAAAATGATGTGGGGCTTGTTTGGGAAGTCCGTTGGAAAAACGATCATAGATTCCGGGGTAAATATGTGAGAGAAATTATGTCTCCCTCCCCAAACGAGCCCGTGATGTGCACGTGATCGACACTTAACACTTAATCCAAAAGAAGCAATCATGATTACCATAATTACTCTTTTTTCTCTCATAATTTTTTTAAAATATATTAGGCTTCCACAATCTTAATCTTTCTTTGACATCTCAAAAGGTGTATTAAATGCTAATATCTTGCCTCGTCGGTCGGTGTCCATGCGGGTGGTTCACAATTTCTCCATTTATATTTTTTGATCCCTATGAATAATAAATAGCTAATTCGACAGTATTTAAGTTAAATGATTTTTTGAGTTAAAAACCAAAACGCACCGATGATGGTATAAATAGGTTATGACCACTTAAGAACATGATTTATGAAAGATGCTGTTGAAAGAATGAATGCCTAAAAAGTAATAACGAATTTCAGTACACGAAATGATAAAGATTTTATACCGTTTACCTGTTATTGAGGATTTTTTTAAGATTGATTTATTTTCTTTAAATTTATAATTTTTGCTTTTTTTATTTGGTTTGACAGTTCTATAAATCTGACCTGGCTGGATGAGAAATTAGATGCTGATCAATTTTTCAATTAAAAAATTTAAAATTATATAGAATTGTGAGATGATTTTTATTTTGGAAAAAATTTAAGAAGAAACATAAGTTGTGAGACACGTGTCGTACATCATATTATGATAGTAAATAACAGAAAAATTCCAAAGAAGCTAGATGTAATAATTAGAAAAAGGGAAAGTGAGTCAGCTCCAGGTCAGAAGCAGTAAAGTTTTGAACTGAAGAGGAAGAGGACAAGTCATGGTGATGGGCCAGGTGGGGCCCAATGCACCGTGGTTTGTTGAAAACCACAAGAGGAAGGTGGCCCAGCATGATTGACTTTTGATGGCCCAATGATGGGTGAGGCCCATACCTTTTTGCAATCACTACTCTGTTGGAAAGGACTCTCAATTTCTTCACAGCCATTCATTCATTTCATTGGATGAAATGATCCCAAAACCCGCTAAACAACTAGTAACAAAAGTTAGTCCAATTGGTAAGATTTTGACTCAAAGTTCATAAGGTTATGGATTCAAATATCTTTATCGATATGAGTAATGTATTTGTGGTTATTTGTAAGTACCTCTGTAAATACTCTCTGAGTCTATGGGTATGTTCTGGTGAGTTTTCAAACCTATGATGTGTTTTTAAGTTTTAATATTTTGAAAAATTAAAAAATCAGTTGAAGAGGTCTCCACCAACCTGTAATGTGTCCAATCACTTGGTAGCATGCATATAAATCAAGCAAGTCTAATGACTTCAATTTAAGGTTTAAAAAAAATATTGATCTATTTTTTTTTTTGGATAAAATATCAACATTGCTGTCTAGTCCTGTGATGTTTACTGATAGAAACATTCCCTAAAGACAAATTAATTAATATTGTATCTTAGTGTTAACGAATGGTTCAGTTTTGATGTCTTGGGATTAGAGTGGTGGAAAACCAAGTTGAAGAAGAAACTGATTTTAAAAAAAAAGAGGCACCACCGTCCGTTTTCCTTCTCTCTGTCTTCTCTCTCTTTCTGGTTGGTTGTATGCTGCAGATAAAACTTAAGCCTGACCAAACCCATAATGGACTTTTTTTTTTAGTGATGTTAATGAAAGCATGATTGGGGATTAACATCATGAGTTCTGTGCTAAACAACATTAAAAAAATAGTTTGATTTTTAACATCTGATGTTAGACTTTGAGAACCAAGGAAAAAGAAAGAAAGAATAAAAAAGGCGAGTTTTGGGTTGAGGATATTGCCATGGAATGATAGTGAAAGCATGACCAATGATTAGCATCATAGTTTCTGCATTAATTAAAGTTCATTTGAGAAAATACAAATAGCAATACTTTAAGAATCTGCTTTACCCAAACCCTCGTAATTAATTGTATGTTTATTAGCAAGATGCTTACACATATATTATGGATTACTTGATGGCTAGTTTCTTTTAAGGTACATGTATCTTTATATTTTTTAACAGTTTATTTTATGTACCGTTGGATGTTGAATGTGAGTACTTTTCCCACCCGATACACAGATTTTACTTTTCTATTTGTGAGAGACTAATTTCTTTTGTTAAATTTAATCCTCATATGGGCAGTTTATTTTTATACATAGAGTTTATGTGAGTTAGGTCGCGGGGGTTTATCAAGATCATGATATGTCTTCAAATTCAAAGATCATTTACAGAGGTTTTTATAGTTATAGATTACTCACAAATAATATCCTCATATTGATAACGAGATTTGAATTCAAAACTTTGTAAGCTATGACCAACACCTTATCAACTAGATTAACCTTTGTTTGATGACATTAGCAGTTTTGAAATGCCCTATTTCTACTGCGATATTTTCATCAATTATTTAAATTTTTTAGAACACCTTTTTGTTTGTTTGTCAGAATAGATCAACAAAATCTCATCGATCATGAAATGGTTTTTTTTATCATTGTGTTTTTAATAATAGGGCCACAATGGCGAAGCACTTCTGTTTTGGTGTTATTGGGTTCACTGTTTCTGTGCTCCTATTTCATCAGATTTTCTCTTTCTTTAACAGCCCAAATAGAGTCGATGGAAAAAAAAAAGGAATACCAAACATTGAGAGAAACATTTGAGTGATAAACGCTTCCTCATGTCTTTAACTAATTTGTTTAGATT
The DNA here is from genome assembly GCA_025593235.1 of Vachellia pachyceras. Lineage (NCBI taxonomy): Eukaryota > Viridiplantae > Streptophyta > Magnoliopsida > Fabales > Fabaceae > Vachellia > Vachellia pachyceras. The sequence continues at coordinate 19,366 of JANTPZ010092072.1, forward strand.
AAGAAAACTAATCAAAATTAATCACCAATTAATAAATATGTGATTTTTCAGAAATATCCTTAATCGAGTTTAAAAATGAAAAAGGAGAACGGTGAATTGAGTTAAGCTGCCTTTCTGATGTTTTATAATGGCAATTTTGAAAATTAATCATAAATATTTCATCACATTTTGTGATAAGTCATCTATAAAAAAAAAAAATCATGAACAGCCTTTTAACTATGACTGGAGTAATATAAAGCAGTATCTAATTCTAAAATTCTAAAGACCCTCCATTAGGATGCAGAGACTTTTAACTCTTTCACTTAATCAACCTTTCATAAAAAAATTGCTAAAAGAAATCGATATGAAGATGAATATGTGTGTGTGTGTGTGTATTTCAGAGGTTAAAAAATTGAGTGACATCATCCCTAAGTCTATCTCTTTCCGTATGCTCTACATAAAACTTCACCAATCATCTCCTTCATCGCCTCCTTGAACCCCCCCATAAAAAAATTAGGAAAAAAGATAAGAGAAAAATCGAGGAAAAAGAAAAAAAAATTTGATGGGCATATTTTCATGCAGGAAGATGATGAACCAAAATGGAAGTGTGATCATTTGATACAAAATGACGAAAGCATCTCATCTTGTGGCAGTCTCGCACTGGAGCATGCAATGCCGTCCGCACATTGTGAACTTTGCTCCGTAACCAAACACGCGCCCAAATACTATTCATCAGATTCCAGCGTAGGGCTTTTCCAGCAGCTCTCCTTTTGATGGAGTTCAATCATCTTCTTTTCCGGGTTACAGAGGCCTAAACAAAAAGAGCATTCAGATCATCAGAACAAGTATTTTGCTTTGGTTTAGGCTAAGAGTGTATCTCAGCAAAGAGTTAAATACAACAACCATCTACTTCCAGTTTGCTGACTAATAAAATATGGTGTCCGTAAGATATTTTAAGATATGGAACAGCCTCTTTGCTAGTGGGGTAAGACTGTAAATCTATCCCTTTTCAGATCCCACCTGGTTGGAGTTTTGCGCATTATGCCGCCCTTTTTATGAAGGCAAAAAATACACAAGAAAAACAGCAACAACCAGTCTCCTCATGTTTTGTCATTGGTATCCATAAAATATCATGTATTTTTTAACCATATCCAGCGTAACTCTACAGTACAAGCTCCTACATCCTGATTCTATGATGAGCAAAACACAAACCTGAACACTTTGGAATATCCCACACAGCAATAGACGTGGACGTGCAGTCTGTGGAACACAATTGATGATTATTCTCGTGGTTGACATTCATTGCAAGCATCCAAGCTCCAATGGTAACATCCTCATTACTGAACATCCGGAAACTGTGATTTAACAAAGAAAAAATGCAAACATTATTAACAGCCACAGGAATTAGAAAGGGGTGGGTACTGCACATGTCCATATTATTATCTGCGCAAATATTCAGGACACAGAAAAGAACAGAATTGGAGAAGGAAATAATATCAATACTGTTCACATTTAATGGTAATTTGGTTAGATAAATCCAAAAAAACTTCCAATGATCAAAGGCTCACAAATGTGTGTAGATGCATCAGCATCATGCTTCACTTCATATCATAAATGTCAGTTAAACAAGTATATCACAAGCAATTCAGTTGTGGAAAAATATACTTGCCTATTATTCCTTAGAGCCACCAAGCTTGCAACAACATCAGCGGAAAGTGCATATATAGGACCATAGGCATGGAGAAAGTACTCTTTTCCAAGCAAATGGGACAGTGGCTCATACCTGAAGGTTTTAACGGTCCAGTTACTCAAAAGGCCATTTCAAGATGGGAGTAATTTCATTAGATATAAACAAATATAAGGTGTGGAGTTAGAAACATTGAGCCCAGAAAAAATAAAATTAGGATCACAGCTGAAATATAAATCTGAACTGAACAAACCATTTAAGTTTTGGGTCCGTGAAAACAGGGCCCTTTTTCATGCATCCTATGTAAGTCTGAGAGTGAGATCGCTCTTTTGCCAGCAATAATGAAA
>JANTPZ010092073.1:0-28240 GCA_025593235.1 Vachellia pachyceras
GTTATGATAAATGTCTCAAAACTAAAACTTATTTTAGGGATAATTACTATAAGGTTTTAACTAAAGGATAAAATCACTAAAGTTTCATAACAACTTAAAAAAATGCTATAGCAAATTTTAGTATAGAAAATGACAATTAGTTAATACAATTCACTTGTCATTGAGACTTATCGGTAATTACATTCCTTTCTTATGACCTCCATAGTAATTCCTCTTATATTTTATATAGGTTATCTAATTCATATATGCTTTTCAATTATACATTTAAAAAATAATTGCAAGCTGACGAAATAAAAGTGAAGGTTCAGATGGTAAATATTATTCTTTGCTTGACATAAATTATCTAACTAGATTTGCACACACTAACATACAGAAACAAATTCATCTCTAACATTGTCTAACATAAATTATCTTATTCATATTATTCTTTTTTATTATCAAACTCATGTCTAACATATAGAAACAACTCACACTATTAGAAAATAGGTGATTTCAACTTCTCTATTTAGATAGCTAAGAGAATAAAGATTAGAATGACAACATGTGGCATTTTTGTAAATATAGATAAACTGTTTGGACCATTTCCCTTGACATACTGTTTAAAAGTTATATTTTAATCCATTGGCACAAGATAACGATCTAAAAGTAATAAAAATAATTATTTTTAAGAAAAAATATAAATTTAAATGTTTCTAAATATATATATATAATAATAATTTTTATTGTTTAAATTATTTATAGTCAAGAGCTTGCTTGAGCTCGTGCTCAAGTCATCACTGGCTTCAGGAGTCCTTACTCTAGTCATTTCTTGGACGTTGGCTTCAGGAGCATGCTCGAGTGTTCACTTGAGTCATTGCTCGAGTGTTCACTTGAGTCATAATTGCATTTGGACTATGACTTAAGAGCTTGCTTGAGTCATCACTTGAGTGTATGCTCAAGTGATCACTGGAAGCTTGTAATGACTTGGTTCTTAGCCTGCGATGTTCAAGTCACTGAGAGCTTGCTTGAGTCACCCTATTTATGTGCTCAAGTAAGCTTAATATTATTTTTGAGTAACCTTCTAACTTTCATTATGTTCGAGTAAACATGAGAGTAAACACTTAGCATGTTCAAGTAATTTCATTATCACTCAAACACAATTTCAAAATTCTCTCAAAAGCTTTACAACTTTACATTGAAAATCAAATGCTTGCTCTTATAACTTGAGATTTGGTCAAGTGAAGGCTCTTCTCTGATAACTGCCTTTTGCATCATCATTTTGACTCTTTCAAAACCTTCCCCAAATCACCCTTAACTGCTTCGAAGCTTGCATAACCCTCATAAATGCCTATCTAACTTATTTTCATTTAGGCTACCTTTATGAAATTGGAGCCATGTCCAAGACTCAACGGATTGATTTCTTCAATGGACAATTGCTATATGTTAGGAGCACTATGCTAGGTTTGAAAGACGAAGCTGAGCTAATGGAAGGGTTACTATCCCTACCGGATATTGTAACCACCTCTTTGTTAATCTTAAATAATAGCCCTTCTTTATATATATATATATCAACATAGAGTTATATTCAATAAGTCAATTAGCAAGTCCATCGGGATTATGAAGAGTTCTTATTTTTATCAAAATGATAGCATGTTATCTCTAAGTAGAAATTTGCGAATGCATCATAAAAATCATTAAATATAAAAGGCATCGAGCCTCAACAGGATAAATAATTCAGTTAAAATCAGAGTTTACAAAATGAGCCATACATATGGCAATATACTTCAATCAACACATAAACAAACAAAGGAGGCTTTACAGAGATATGCCGAGATATCTAAGTCCCTGTATTTCTCTCCAACGTACCAGCACCGGAACTATTCCCTGAAAAATATTAAGAGCAACGGGGAGAGACACCGGTTTCCGTAACCAAATTTCAACTCATCGAACATACCAACGTGTGCTTAATAGATGTCAAGTGGGACAAAATAAAATAGAGATGCACAACATATTATAAATAAGTCATTTAAATCTCTTATGTAACAAACCATCACTTCATTACCAAATGTTATCCGTTTCGGTGCAGCCGTAGCCACCTAACGGTCCTACTCATGTGGATGCAGCCGTAGCTACCCACCAATATCTCAGTAATCAGATATAATATGTTTCAGTGCAACCGTAGTCACCTAACGGTGTTGCTCCTGTGGATGCAACCGTAGCCACCCACCAATATCTCAGTAATTATATATGATCAATTTCGGTGCAGCCGTAGCCACCTAACGGTGTTGCTCATGTGGATGCAGCTGTAACCACCCACCAATGCTTCCGTAACCATATCCATCCATTTTGGTGCAGCCGTAGCCACCTAACGGTTTTGCTCATGTGGATGCAGCTGTAGCCACCCACAGCATCTCATGTAACATATATGATTCGTTTCGGTGCAGCCGTAGCCACCTAACGATCTTGCTCTCATGGATGCAGCTGTAGTCATCCATCAATTTCTTTTCATATATATATATATATATATTGGTCCAAAAATCACTAGTCCCACTAATCATTTTTTAAATAGAAAATCCATATATTATTTCATCAGAGCATAACATCAAATTAACTCAAAAGCCAAACATAAGTATCTATGATAAGTGGAAAGTGGTTACCTCTTGCTAAGCAAAGATAACACTATCACAACAGAAATTCCTGTGCTCAAAACCAAAAATTTTTCACAATTAATCTACACAATTCAACATTACCATACTTTGGTTTAATAACTAATTTAGGTGGTAAAAATAACAACTTAGGGACTTAAATCCCTCTAGAATTTCTACTACCACAATAGGCCACCACTAAATATATATATATATATGTATGTATGTACATATATATATAAAGCCAAAATTTTATTCATTCTAGAAATTTAAATACACATAAAACAAAATCCTTAATAATTTCTCAAATATCCTCAAATAAAATATTTAACTCATAGATAAAATTATTAATTATCCCCAACAACCTCAAATGAAATATTTAACTAAATTTTTAATTAGTTAAATACCTTATATATATATTAGGAAACGTATACTGAAAATAAATACATAATTTTCTAAAATAGTTCATATATCAAATAAATAATTATACTCATATAAGAAATAAAAATAGAATTTTCTCTACTAATATATGGCCTTCTGCTAATAAAAATCCAACAGGAAAAATATCTAAACCCAAAAATGTTCTCTAATCAACATAATATTACTACCATTAGAAAGAGAAAAATATTTATTACAACTTTTATAAAGGAAATTTACTGAAAATAAATCATTTTACTTACCTAAATAATCTCAGAAGTTGAATCTTTATACTGGAAAATACATTCCTCCACTTCCCCCACCCCCTCACTCTCTTCTTTCTCTCCCTCTCTCGGTGAATGAATGGAGTGTGTGTGTGTGTGTTTAGGATGTGAAAAATGTGTGTGTATGGAGATTGCATGTGGGGTATTTATAACCCCCACCATCCAGCGCCTCACCACACTTTTTATTTTTATTTTTCTTCTTCTTCACTTCATCTCTTTCCCACACTTTTCTTTTTCTCTTTTCTTGCATGCCAACCCCCTGCCACTCTCTCTTTTTATTTTTTTCCTTCTCCTTCAATCAATCACTCCCTTCCTCCATCTGCACACACGCAAACCTCTGCCTCTCCATTTTTTTTTATTTTGGCCATGACCAGACGTTACAGATATTAATTACTTCTCAACCATAAGTAGAAGAGTATTGAAGAAGGACAAACTACCGAAGAACAAAACAATTTATTGAAGTGCATTTATCCACCGCCAACCTCTCTGTTATTCTCTAAGTTTCATTTATTCATCAGTGTGTACGTAGTATTTATTCTTGAGAAAATATTTCATACAAAAACTTATCTTCTTGCTGAGTGTAAATCAAGATTGTGGAATCTTGATGGGTTATAGTCTTACGGTAATTAAGGGGGCCAGCAATCTCAACCTTTGTAACGAGGGAATCTTGGAGGTTATAGTAAAATACTTAGAGGTATTTTAGGGACTGGGCATACGTAGGTCAAATGGATGAGACTGAACCAGTATAATTTGTTGTGTTGATAATCTTTATCTAAACTCTACAGTGATATTTTTCTAACTCTACAATTATTAGTTTGATTGATTTAAGGCTAAGTAAAATTTTTAGACAAACCAATTCATCCCTCTCTTGGTGATCTTCCATTCTAACATCATTGTGATCAATTTGGAGGTTGAAGTGGTGCTTATTTTTAAAAAGCTTTACTTGTTTCTTAGAGTTCATTTTTATATATGATGAGACCGAAAGGAATTCTTTTCATTAACCATTTTATTCATTTGTTTCAATATCTAGATTAATAATGTTGCAACCATTGCGAATTTGCAACTGCCTCTCTGGGAATGGCTTGCCATCTGGAACAAATGGGATTAATTATAGGGGTATCATTCTGGTCTCAAATAAATCGTGATGTAACAACTACTTGATTTTGTTACTCTTGCTTGAATTTTTTTTAATTAAAGTTTTTTGGGTATCACTTCAGATTCTAATTATCTATTTCATCAAATGAAAATCCCTAGGCCAAGCTTGTAAATCCTTAACTTAATTATTTCAAACTTAATCGTCACATACTCATAATTCTAAAACAAGTTATGCTCTTGTTTGTCCATTAATTTGCCTTATATGCCTCTGTCCTCATGATGTTTTGAGGCTACTATTATCAGCAGGAAGACTTTTTAGGTTGGGATGAATGCAAGGTTCTTTTATATTTCTTGTTAAGTGAATTAGTGAAACTATTGAGTTGCGTTTTTAGTATAAAGCCCCAAATTTATTATAGCCTAGAAATCTATCAATAGTTTTTTTTTTGCTTTTCTTCGATCCGTTAATTTTTAATAGGCCTGCAAATATTTTAAACATATACCATATTTGGGGTATAATTATATATACCTGTACTTTAAAGTATAAATTGTTTGCTTTTGTCAAAAAGGCTGCCTTTCAATTTTATTTTTCCCTTCAAAATCTGCAGGAAACATTGCACAAACAGAACGTTTGTGATGAGTCTAATGAGGATATAGAAGCTTTAGAGAATGAAATCACTTGAAAGACAGTTTAGAAAGATGAAAACCTCCTTCTGAATCGGCCATTGAAGTCAATCATCATTATTTATTGTTTTTTCTCACTACTTGATGTAGCTTATTCAGATGTTTTCTTCTTAAATAATGATAGAATAACTAATTTTATGCATTTTTATATAATTTATTTGTTGTTTGAACTTTCTTGTTTTCTCTCTTGCTTATACAAACGTAAGCACTTTTTTTTGGGCAGATTTTCTCATTATTTGCTGTCAGTACATGAAAGATGGGGTTTTTTTTTTTTGCCAAAGAAAGATGGGGGTTTGAACTATATAGTTGTATCTATACCAAAGAAAGTACTAGGTACAATGTTGTATTTTATTGGTGCACCAAAAGTTCTTAAATTCAATTGTGCGTGTATAAGGTGATCAGACCAAAAATAAATAGCTAGTATTAAAGGTGATCTCATCTTTGCCGTTATAACTTAATATGGGAAGGAAGTGCTAGTTCTGTAGTCTTACCACTTGAATGTTAATTGTATCTTTGGTAAACATTATTAACTCTTTTAATAAAGGAGTCATAATTTGGTACTATTATTGATTGGTCTCCATTTGCATCAAAGGATTCACCTCTCTGTGCTACTATTGAATCTCAATCATCCTTTTGTGGTGTTGCAACCACATGTAATCACATACATACATATATATAGCCTATCCATGTGGAAAAATTTGTATATTTTTGTGATTTCTATTGCAGATTTTAGCATTTGACACAACACACCCATTTACTATATAAGCAGTGTACATTCATTAGTAAAAGTTTTTCAAATACTTACGGATTTTCCCTTTGAAAAAAAAAAAGAAAAAACCGCGGGTAAATTATAAGTAAATTTTGAATCCCAAAACACATCCTCATTCTCTGCTGCCTGCTCATCTCCTAAATCCCTGACTCCTCCTTCTCCACCTCCTCTTCCACCTTGCCCTTCGTGCTGTCCGACGAATATTCCGAATTTGACGCGAACAAGGTCATTGATAGAACAGCAACATTTTCTGACCCCGAAATCATCATCACGTGCTAAGAAGGAGCGTGGATTTATGCATTTCATGCTCATGACAGTTTTGCTTCTTCTGCTTCGATCAACGGAGGAAGATTCAGATCGGGGATGAGGAAAGCACGGCTAGAAGAATTACAACAACATTTGACCTTCTTCCTCCTGGACGATTCATCTTTCATGGCAGAGAAACGAGATCTTTCTTTGGTGCCTACAGACCTGGACGAATTCTGGTGAAGATTCTCCACCTCTTGAGTGATTATCAGCTTCGAATTTGGCAACAAAACAGGGGTTTTCCAGCTACTCAGCGGAGTGAACTGGCTCATCGTTCTCTGTTTCTTGGATCCCCAAGTGAGAGCAAACATGCTTCGAATCTCAGAATCAAAAATCATATGAGGTAGCTAAAGCAAAATCTGAGTGACTTCGAGTTCAGACTCATCTGAGCGAGCGAGCGAGCGAACGCAATGGGGAAATTCACAGCTAGCAAATGGAACAAAAGAAAGAACGAGAATGAAGGACTGAGAAGAAGATTTAAAGTAAATGAGGTGGCTGAAACAAAAAATTCACAGCTCATTTTTGCAGGTTGAAAAAAAAAAAAATCAGTAAAGTTATCTTTGTTGAATAACATATGCTGCTTAATTTTAACAGTTTTAAAGTGATTTTGACCTGCTTATTTCAATTAACAGGTTCAAGGAGAAAGCATACTTACCCTGTACAACCTCACATTCTGCTTCTACATGCAGGTTCTTGTACCTCACCTTAACTCATTTGTCAATTCATTTTCTTTGTGGGAAAAACTGAGAGCTCAATAAAGGGGACCCCGTAGATAAATGAAATGGGAACAAATAAAAAGCGGATATAATGAAGATTTTATACCCCATAATAGAATGGTAGATGAAGTGGCTACTATGGGAACTAGAAAAACCAAGGCTTTATCAATCAACATGAAACCATATCAAGAGCTATTTCAACACAGAATTAGAAATACAAATTATGAGAAATTCATCCCATTGACCAATCAAGGGGAATAATTTCTCTTTCTCTTGTGAATTGGATCTTTGCCGCCAGGCTAATAAAGTTCCCTTATGATATCTTAAATGCCATATTCCACCTCCCAGCTTAAGGTATTCATTTTTTTTCCTTACTTTCTCTTTACAAACATTCCCATTTTGATGAAATTGTGGTTATTTTGAGGGTGTCTTGTGCAGTTCTTTAGCAGCATTCTGTACTCGTAATTTCACAGAAAAATTCCAGATGTGAAGCCACCTTCATGCTTAAAATATATACTGCTAACTGTGCTTCAAATTTTGCTTGACTATTTATTATTGAACTGGTATTATGTGGGGAAGGTATAGCTTAGCTCTTAAGTCTTAACATTATCATCTCAGTGTGAAATGACATAAAACCTTATTTTGTAGTTTGCAGGACTTAAAGAGAGTATTTTTAGTCCTCCAAAAGTCATTCTTTTTTCAATATATGTTTGTAGTTTGCAAAACTGAATGTTGAAAGTTATTCACTTGCACTACAGGGAAAACCATCAAAGATAGTTGTTGCTTCATTGGCTTTATTTGGGGTCAGGATTCTTTAAGATCCTTTATCACCCATTGATAGCATAAAAACTTGTTGTTGTCAGGCCTTGGAAACGGATCAAAACAATTGTGATTTCCAAGGATTGCATTATAGGGTGCAACCTCAGGGTTGTTATCTACGGAGCCTTGTGCGCTATTAGTTAGTTAGCTTGTGATTAAGTTCGCTTCAAAAGTGAAAACTGTGTTTGATTCAAAATTGCATAGAATTGAAACTGAAATATAAAACAAAGTTTCTTCTTGGGATTTTTGGATTTTGGGAATGCAATGGAAACAAATGGTAAAAACGCAAAAGATGTTCGATGATGAGTTCCCCTTGGAAATGGTTCAAGCTTTCATAGTTCACAAAACATGAGGAAAAGTAGTAGTTTCGCACTAAGTTTCATAATAAAAACCCTAGCAACTCGCCGGGTTAGAAATTCCATGCAATGAACTCCATTCCATTAAACCCTTTAAAAACACTTAGTGTGTGTAAAGAGATTACCAAGTGAAAAATCCAACTCAACACAATATCAGCTCAAATATCAAGCACAACTAGGAAGATAAAAGAGAGCAACAAAGATCTCATTGAATAGGTAGCAACAAAGATCACAAAGAAATCCACATTTTCATAACTTGTACATTGAGTTCCATGGAGTCATTGCAAGCATTCTCTTGCCATGCTTTTTTACTTTTCCTCTTTCCTTTTATCCATCTAGGTATTAGAAAATTACTTTTTTCAGCTCAACTTTTTTTGGAATGTAAAAATGATAACTCATTAAACCAAGTACAACTAGGTTGAAGGGGTATAAGGGGCCCCCTCTGCCACCCCCTGTCGCATAGATGGTGGTGGTTGATCAAAAAGCAAAAATTCCCAACTAAAGCATGTGCCATGGCTAGACTATCCGCATTACTATCTATTGGCACATGCTGAATTACAACATGCAAATCTCTACATTAAAAAAATCACATTTTACTTTTTTTTCAGCTTAACTTCAATGAACGGTGGATTCTTCCTTCTAGTCTGCCTCTGTGTAAAATTATCCAATCACGTCTTGTAAATCGTTACGTAGCCAACCAGGAAATTCAAGATTTTTCTTTGTATAGTGATTATCATAATGTCTTCTGGCAGTCGTGAATGTGTCTTCCCCCTTAGTTCATACTTACAAAAATCCTTTGTATAGTGATTTGATTTGATTCCCTTAAAGATTACTTTGTATACCATGTTGTAATTAAGACTTATTTGAAGTATTTTAACTATACCATGCTATGAAATTTGTAAATGATATATTTTGTATGTTCCTTATGTTTGTAGGATGTTGGAAAATGTTACCAAATTCATAGATTTTTTTTTTAATTTTTCCACATTACCTACGGATTTTCCTGCGAATTTATTACCTGCGAATTTTTCCTATGAATTTTACCTGCGGAAAAATCCGCAGGTTTACCTACCGATTTGAAATCTGCAGAAAAATAAATTTCCACGAACCTTATACCTGCGGATTAAAATCCGTAGAAGTTTTTCTTGTAGATTTTTAGCCAAAATCCGCAGGAAAATCCCCGGGAATAAGGCATTTTTTGTAGTGATTGGTGTAGTGGCTCATGAATGAACTTGGTTTAGGTAATGTAGTTTAACATATTTGGATTTGAATCAACTGCAAATGGGCAGTTTGATGCCCTGTGTCAGCTAATCAAGCGACACCCTCAGAGACAATCAAGCCAAATTAAAGGAACACCTAGTGCTTCGTCTCGTGAGCAATCTAATGAGAATGACGTTGCTAGCCCTTGTGATACAACACCAAACCCATTGATATGAAGCGCCTCAGAAGGTATCTTTATATATCTATGTTCATTCTGTAAACTCAAAACATCATCATCATCATCATCTTACCTTCGAATGCACATGGGGTCAAAAAGGTGCAGCAACATCTTAAGCAGGATCTTCATATCATTGATGTCCGAACTTGATTCAGTTTGATTACGAGAGAACTCCTCATTTTGTCCATGAGGCATGTTTTTACCATTTTCTCTATATATGTTCTCTATTACTGGTTCATACCAAAACTTCGTCGATCATGACTGATTATTCGTGGGTAATATACATGAAAACTTTATTGTATTTATTCATGATGATTTCATTCATTACAAGGTCTATTAAGATTTATGTGGCAATTTTTTTTTCCATTAGAGGTAATTGGTCAATTTTAAACACCTCCAATAAAAAATGGCCCTTTTATTTTGTATAAGAAATTCTACTTTTTAGACCGTATAGGACTTTTTAGACTACATGTCCCTACAAATGGTTTAAAAAATCTATTTTTTTACACCTCACACATGGCCACATGAGATTAAAAATGTCAGACATTTTAGACCCCACTGTGACTGTAGAACCAATCTAAAATGAAACTTTTTATACCACATCTATAAGCGATCTAAAAAAATATATTACTTTTTAAATCATTCTTATTTAAACAGTTTAAATATGTAGTCTAAAAGGTTATTTTTAAGCAGTCTAAAAAGCTTTTTTTCCCACTAACTCCAGCCAAAATAGGGAGTAGGAAAAGGCAACTCTAGATGCTTTGTATAAATGATTTTTCAACTCAAGATGATTTTAACTTTAGCATCAAATCAACGAACTTAAAATAAACAAAGAGTTGGTCAATTGGTGCAAGGCTCCGCAAGATTCCATGGGGTCGAGTCTTAGAGGAGGCACCTATTCTGGGAGGAGTAGCCGCGGACCCTGAGTTGGATTAATCAATTGCTTGGATAGTTGACAATAGAGTTAAAAAAAAAAACATACAGTATTATAATATTAAAAACCAAAAAACTCTAAATGAGCTTTTAGCTATTAATATAAAAAATTACATAACTTATCTCAAAAAATTACAACCTTATGTACTAAATTCAGTTTTTTGTTTTGTTAGGGAAGTTAGAAGTGAGAATGGAACTAAATTCATGAATCATGAGCTTTACTACAAAAAACAAATTCACTTTCAATTATGACAAAGTCACCATTAAAACTCTAAAGATTCCCGCTGGAGGATTTTAGCAATGACAAAAAAATCGCTACTACATGTTGTTCCAGCAACCTTGGCTGGAACTATTAGTGGCGAATTTCACTTGTCACCGCTGAAAGTGGGCCTTTATTAGTGACATCCTATCACAATTGGAAGCTTGACCATGTGCTTTAGGAGGAAGTCAGTGGCAACATTAGTCACTGCTGAAATAAGTAGCACAACTACGATAGTCACAACTAAAAACATTACAGGTGGCAACGTTTTGTTGTCCCAAAAAAGAGTATTAGAGGCGATAGTGTCAAATCAAAAAAGAAAATCAATAGTGATTTGTTTTGTCGCTGCTAAATGTCATTTGTAGGTAGCAGCGTCCGTTTCTCATTATTGATATTGGGTCCATTTGGTAAAGCGGTGAAAAATGATTTTTACCATTTACGAGGTAAATGTGTGAAGGAAATTATCTCATTTTGCGAAAAAACACTGTTGAACGTGCTTTTGGGGTATTGAGAAGCTTTCCCAAACACCCCCACTATTTTATATGTCAACAAACGTCAACAGGGAAGATAAAAAATATATTTTATTATTAATAATAAAATTGTTAAAATAAAGCTTGTATTTCTAATAAATACAATAATGCACTGAAAAAAGTAAATTCACAGTATTTTTTAAAACGATCAAAACGTTTCAGTTTCTCTAAAGGGCAAATAAAAAATACATATATGCTTTTTTAGTGGTTTAAAACCACCTATGAACTTTGAAGACAAGAACAGAAATGACCTGGCCATTAAATATAACTAAATGTAATTATTTTCTACTGTGGGGCCAACATTATTATTTTGAAAATACCGAACTGCCCCCAATTAAAAAAAACCCATGGAAATCATTGTGAACCACTTTCAATCAAACAAAAATCAGACTAGTGGAGGAGATGAAATTGAAAGCAAAAACCAGACAAATGATAACTGGGAAGGATTGAAGGCAATAAATCCCATGAACCCTTAAGTGAAATGTGGAGAAAAATTCATGGATCCAATAACTGGGAAGGTTGTTAAATCCCATGAACCCACATCCTTGCAGAGAAATCATTTACCATGGTGAAATTGCTCAGGCTTACTATGTTTCCTTTGACTTCACTTCTTGCTCTAAGCACTGTGGAACTTGCAAGTATCATCCTTTGGATTTCCTCGAGAAAACATGGTTAGGGCAAGCTACACTATCACTCGCTACTTCCACGGCACCTCTAATATCACTTACCCAACTCTTTCTTGAAGTTAGTGTCATAGTGTATAATAAGAAGGAGTCATTTACAAAACAATGGAAAAGAAAAAGGAATCAGATATGCAAACCATTATCGTTCTTCACCATCCGTTCGAACACGTTGACGCTATAAATTGAGGGGAAGGGACCAACAACGATATCTTTAGATCTGTGAACCTTGGTTGACATTGATGTCGCCACCAAAGAGGGAAATGGGAGCAAAGGGATCAACGATTAGTAAAAGAGAGCCAAATAGGATGGTTCAAAAGGGTTCATATTCAAGGTAAAATTTTGTTACTATAATATAGAAGAAGCTTTTGCTTGTGATTGGAAGAGGAACCTTGGCCTAGCTTTGTTATCTAGGAACCCCATCAATGGTCGGTGGAGGATGCCGCCACCACTGCTCTTTGGTGCTTCAGATCGATGAACCAAAGGTTGGACGGGATAGGGGTGATTTTTTAGTTAGGCGCATTTTGGGACTTTCAGAACAATAATGTGGGTTCCATCACAAAAAGTAACAATGCTATGATATATTTGATAGCCATGCCATTTTTCCTCTTGTTTTCAAAGTTCATAGGTAGTTCTGTACCTCTGAAAAGTGTATGCGTATCTTTTTGCACTTCTGAGAAAAAATCCTGGATATTTTTGCACCTTTAACCTTAAAAAACCAGTTCAATACCATATATTTTTATAAGCAAGGAAACTTATTATATGAGCAGCACACCAGAAGCATTTGATGGCAACTTCTATGTGAAGGTAATGAGCTGAGTTTGTATTATCTTCTCCTTTTGTCTCATTCTTTGCTCTAGTTATGCATACTCTGCTTCCATCTTTGCATGATATGTTGAATTTTTTTCAGCTTTAAATACTCCATTGCAAGATTTCCATTTTTCTTGCTCTTTCTAAAATCTTTTGTCAAACTCTTCTTACAATTGAGTGTCCACATTCTCGAGTGAATCATACTATATTGAATGTGAATTCTATCAAGAAAAGGAAAGAAGGTGCTTTCTTCCTTTGAGGCTTTGCCCCATAGCCTTTACTTCTTACATATTCTAACATCTCACCAAGAACAGCCATTAATATCTCATTAAAGGACATTCAAGCATCACTCTCTAGTTCCTATTGTTGAATGAATTCTTTCATACCAGCCTACAATCAAACCATAAAAGTAATGGAATGAAAATAAAATTCATTAACTCAACATGAAAGTAAGAATATAATGCATCCATGAATCTATTAAGAATGTGGATCCGCTCACACTAACTACTAAATTTGTGTTTGAGAATCCGTTGAAAGAAATGAGTTTATAGATTCCAAGAATTTACGGAATCCAAGAAGAATTTACAGATCTCAATATGCTTTTATGGATTTCGAGATGCTTTTTAAGAATTTAATAATGATTTTTGTCTTGTCTTGTGTATACCATTGAAGGAAAGATTTCCCAAACATGCACTAACATGCAATCTATCACATCATTTCCTTAATCCTGCTCATTCTAAATCCTCTTAACTCATAGATGTAATCAATTTAGGCAAATGTAATCAATTTAGGCAAAAAGAGTCACGCCTTTTATAAAATACCCTTTTTATCTAATTTATTTAGAATGGGATTTTCCCAAAATTTTAAAACATTTTAAAATAACTTTTATATAAAGTTATTTTTCAGCACAATCCACTAACCCTGATTTGATCTTGGGATTTTACTCTATAGTTATAGATTGAAAATAGTTTTCCCTTTAAAAACCGTTATCTAAGTTCATCTACTTGCAATAACTCATTAACCTCTATTCAATATCAAGTCGAGGATAACATTTACCTTTATCTTGTGATGAGATATTCCCTCACAAATGCCTTATGTATCATATTATTATATACATAATTTATACAAAATATATGTATACCATCAAAGCAAATCACTAAATTAAATCAAAATATTTATATATGCAACTTCTTCCTCCTCTTTATCCCTTTCTTCTCACCTTCTAGGCCTCTCAATCACCACTTCCTTAGCTCTTAAGCTTCCCACATGTTGGGATTATAACGTACAAGCAACGGAATAATCGATTACAAATTAAAATTGGGAGATTTATTGTAAGGTCTTAAGGAAGGAAATTATTTATGAAAATGTCCCAAGAGTTGTCAATGGCAGCTGCTCCACTTGTCAATAGTGCTCCTTGACTTGTCATTGAGAATCTCTTGGAACCTTTTCATAAATAACTTCCTTCCTTGGGACCTTCCAATAAATCCCCCATTAAAATTTTCTAATCCCACGTATGGATCTGTCAAAGGCGTTTAGACTGATGAGATAGTGTAATACCGTTTCGATTCTTGAATTCATGGCTTCCTTTACGTTTGAATATCTTTCAATTCTCAACGCCCGTGGCCTTCTTGAACTCTTCTGCGTTCTTGAACACGATTTCAAAGAAATTATGCTTCTGATTGTCTCCCTCTACCGGTATCCACGCAAACAGTTCCCAACAATGGCAGCGTGATAACGCTTCTAACGTCTCACTCTCTCTCTAGGGTTTATGTGGCTCACAATCAAATTCAATTGCATATCTATCTTGCTCATAAACCCTCATATTTGTAGGACTCGTGGAGAACATCATAATCTAAGATTAATCTTTTATTAATCTTGAAAATACGAATTTGATAAAGATATAAAGATATTCAAGATTAATCATTTATTAATTTTGAAAATCTGAATCTTAAAAGATATTCAAGACTAATCTTTATTAATCTTGAAATTCGAATTTCAAAAGAAATTAAATATCAATCTTGAAAATCTGAATTTCAAAAAGGATATTCAAGATTAATCTTTATTAATCTTGAAATTTAAAATATAAAAGATATTCAAGATTAATCTTCATTAATCTTGAAATTTAAAATTTAAAATTTAAAACATGAAATTCGAATTTTGCAATTCTAATTTAGATTAATCTGATTTAATCAAATCATATCCATATAATTAATTCAAATAATGAGCCAACAAATTTAATTTATCTTTATAAATTAAATCTGAATATCAATGTTAGTTATTTAATTTATCAAATAAATTAAATATTGAAACCAACATATAATATTATCATTTCGAATTTATATATATATATAATTAGAATAAACCCTAGAATTAAAACTCATGTTGGGCTGTTCTTACGTGCGACCCTGTAAGCCATATGAAGTTGGCAGTGACTAATCTCAGCACTAGCCCGCAAGTCGCAAGCGGCTTCTAGCAAGACGTTGTGGCTACTCAAATCATATGAGGATCATTAACATGACACAACCTTTCATACAATCACATAACGTCCCTTTCGTCACACGATATCTTGGTCAATGATAAGGCATAAATAACGTCATCCTCATATTCTTGACCATTACTTTCTCAATCCCTATGTAGTCTGATCAAAGCAATGAAAACTCCTCTCCATTACAGTATAACCATACATTTCTCAGACTCACTAATCAAAAGGCCCAATGATATTTCTCAACTAATGTGAGGGATAAATCCCATCTTGATCACTCATTCTTCCACATGAAAGGCCCCTAAGCCCGATTATAACATTTTTATCACTCGATCAAATATAACTTTTAACTAAATCCAAACTTAGCGACTCTCATGTAGGAATTCATGAAGATCTCATGTAGATGGGCGTGATGACGTAATTATATATGAGATAAGCTCATGACTTAATTCATGCAGCTTTGTCATAGCGGGTCGATCTAGCACATTGTACTCTTACAACTGTCTATGACTTTGACTCATATCTCCATACATTATCAAAGTCATACTGTTTTAATTTATCTATATTCCCACATAACAACCAACAAGGGACATTTAAGACAATATTCATAATTTATCTATGAATGCATTTATCATAATAAACATACCCAAAAAAAACTATGATAATTAAATAAAGAAAATACATTAAAATAAATAATGTTTGAGGTACAATGATGGGCCCATATGACACAATTTCCAACACCACCTTAGCTATATTTTATTAAAAGATAGGGTGAGATTTGAAACTCCCTATACAAACCACAATTTATTAGATAATTATATACATAATTCACAATCATGCAAAAAAAAGCCACATCACTACTAGAAAATCACATATTAGCATAAAAAAATAGCGACAACTTTGATATTCCTCTCTAAATATCCCAATTAACGAGGAATTTAGCCAGGACTATTAAATTCCTCTTTAATGTCCAAATTAGCGAGGACTATTAAATTCATCTCTAATTGGCCCAGGGAAAGTTATCCCATAGAACTTCAAGACATCAACTAACAGTGTAACTGTAGCACCCTCCATTTTCACACTTTATTACGCATTCAGAAACGCTATAGTTCAGGTAAATTGATAATTAAAGCCCATAGATTGAAAACTTTCATCTTGATCATTGGGTGACTATTCATTTGGTATTTCTAGAGTTTTAGTTCAACTTTGAAAAATCATAACTCATTCTAGAAAAATTGTTTGAAGGCGCTCTAAAATTATTTCGAAAGCTCTTGTAATCATTTACATGAGAAAAAATATAGTATTAGCCATAAAATATTCCATTTCATACAGTTTATCGATTTACTAAACCCGCTTTGTTTTACTAACACATTTTTATGCCTTAAATTTAAAAATTCATAACTTAATATATAGAGCTTCAATTAACCTGATTTAGGACTTGATGGGAAGCACCATGTGTCTACTTCATCCATGAAATTTATCATGAACAACATAGATCATATGCTCTGCTTGAATAAATCAAACATTGATCACACCTTAAAAATTGCTCAATCTAGACAATCATGATCATGCATTTTAAAATCATACTTTCAAAGTCATACTTAGACATACAATCACTTACTATTCATCAATATATATCATACATACATGATAAGGTATCATATTGAATTTACACAATTTATAAGAATTATACATTTAATAACTTATAACAAGATGATGCTATAGAAGCTTATCTCTTTGTTCTACTTACCCTTTAATTCTTGCATTCACTTTTCGCTCGAAAGCTTGTAACCTAGCATGGTTAGTTATTGATGAGTGAGATTCAAAGAATCCCAATAGCAAACAATTACCATTCAAACAATCAAGTTATGCTTCCATCATTTACTTATTAACAAGTGGCATTGCCAAGACTTATACATAACCAAGAACATGCACATAAAATATAGAATTGTCAATCATGGTCATGAAACAATTCAAAGAGTCATTCAACATGTTCAAGATAAAATAATAATTCAAATCATGACAAGCTAAGAAGCAAAACAAAATATAAACACAACTTAAATGCAAGAATGGGTAAACTTGCTACCTTTAAGCTTTAATAGCTTTCCCTTGCCTTTCTTTTCTTTCAATACTAGGAACTACATTAGCCAAGCTTCCATTCTCGCTTCCATTTTACCTTCTTCGGATTTCCTTCTTCCTCGCTTTTTCTTGGTGGGCTCGAGTAATTTCAAATCCTAGATAATGTATATATATAAAATATATCAATTACATGTATAAAACATTTTCGATATAATTTACATTTTCACTCCCCTTCTTGAACTCTACCCTTTTGAAAATGAATTCCCACTTTATTTCTTGTTAGCTATTTGAAATCTTCTTTATCCAAGTGTATAGAAAGAAAGCCCTCTACTCAATTGGTAATTCTTTTCATATTCAAATACTTACTGTAATCCATTAATTTTCCAAAAACTATACATCATTATCAAGCTTTTAAATAAACGATGAGCTTTGAAAAATCATAACTTACTCTACAAATTAAAACCCTAAATTGAGTTATCCAAAGCTCTATATGCCTGTAATTTTCAAAAATTATGATGTTTGTTTTGCTCATAACCCCGAACAATAGGTATAGATGGTTACCATAGGGTTTGTACTACTTCATTTCTCCTTTGGCTACCCTTACTTTCACCTTTAACCTTTACTCTGGAGAGCCAAATGTTACACAATCCCTAATGATCATTTTATTTGGCAAGCAAATGTCAGCACTATTGTTCAGCTAGGTTTGGTAGCATATATTATTCTGGCTCATTCTTGAGCTTCTAGGCCCAAAATATGGGATGACAATAACACCCCTTCATGGGTGGCCCAAGGGAAGCTATCCCGTAGGACTTCATTTCATCGAGCTGGCTCAGGGGAAACGATCCCATAGGACTTCATCACAGCACGCATAACAAATATAGTATAAACAAGCATGCAGAATTAAATATATAAGAATAAGATAAAAAGGATTTCTACTTGTCTCCGTTTGATTATCGTTACCTTTTTCGGTATTCCCTTTTCCAATTCTTATCGAGGTGCTCAAGCGAATGTCAAATCCTAAAAACATACATGTATGATATTATGTCAATTATATGCTTATCAAGCTTTATTTAACTCCTCTTTCTTTCCTTTTCTCATTTCTATCCCTTTATTTAATTCTCTTTCCTTGACATTTGAAATTTTCAATAACTTCAAAAAATCATAACTAATTACGTAAAATTCCAAATACAATGGTTCAAGCTTCTATGTGAAGCTCTTCGTATATACTTTCATTGAACATTACCGTTCACTAATTATAATACATGAATATTCTGAAATAAATGCTCAAAAGTTGCTGCTTGTTAAGCAACTTTTTACATTTTTCAAATTTCAGAACCAAACTTTTCATAACTTGCAATGTACTTGTCCAAATAATGTATTTTAGTACTCATTTTAAAGCTTATTATGAGTACTATTTACTTACCAAATTTTATTGTTAACAAAGAACATTTGACCATTTAAAGATCTGTTTAAAGCAACCTTTCCAAAATGCAAAATTGCTTTTAATTCATTATCCTTGCCACTTTACCAAAAGTTTTCTTAACCAACTTAACCTCACAATTTCAGTTTGTGTATACACACACATACACACATATCTGTATATTTATATGTACCTATCATTAAAGCTTTCATTTTTAACAATCCATCAAGTTCATTCAATTTTTACCAAACAATGACAAAAATGTAATCTTGTACCATTTAATCCTTAATTTAAAATTCCATTTCCAAGCACTAAATCCTCAACAATACTTAACCAAACAGTTTTGATACACCCACAGATATACACGCATGCATGTAAGTATTTTCATAACCTCGCTTATCTCAACTGTTTTTCTTTCCCCAACTTCTAAAAAACAAGATCAATTTCTCTAAACCACAATTAACTCCACACTTCAGTTTATATGTATGTATGTATGTATGTATGCACTCTCACATACACATTTTTTTATATATGCTTACCATTGAAGCTTAAACGAGACTAAGCAGTGGTACACTTTGCACAGGCTCTGCTCCAACAGAAACCCAGTTGCAACTCAACATGCAACCTCAGTTAACAACTTTTAAACACTCCATTTACCAACAATCAGAGAAACCGTGCTGTTTCTTTTCCTTCTCTGTTTTTTTTTTTTTTTTTTTTGCCAAAGCAGAAAGGGAAGCAGAAATATGCATGCTCCTTATCACCATTTCACAGACTCAGGAGCTCAATTCCACAGCTCAAAACATTTATTAGTCCCATTACTCTACTGAACCGAGAGCCCCTGTTTCGGCTCTTCACAGACTCAAACAACCCATTGCATGCATGTCCATTATTTCAATTTAAAACAACCTCCAAACATCAGCATAACACCTCAGAATCACAAAATCCTAATTCTTTTGGCCAGAAATCAAAGAGAAGGAAAGGTACTGTTTCATGAACAGTAAACCGCAAATGGGTCATCAGAAATGGCCAGAAAAATTTATAATAAATGCTCAAAATTGCTCCCACAAGCTTTGGTTCAGCTCATTCTTTAGTTTAATCGGTGAAAACCACTAATTTACCTCCGATTTCTCAACTTTGATCTCTCCCCAAAAACCTAAAATGGTAGAGATTGAAGAAATTGAGGTTAGAGAAATGTTAAGGAGACTCACCTGAAGCCGAATCCGTGCTTGCATGTGTCAAAGACGCCTTCCTCCGGTGAGATTCTCGCCATCGTTCTCGCTCGCTCTCTCTGTCTCCGCTCTGGTCCGACAAAACGAAGAAGTAAACTAATGAGAAAAAGCTGAATGTGTAGAACAAGTTTGCCCTCCGACACCTTTCTAATTTACATTCGGATCCTTTTTTTAGCGATATTCCACTAACTGATTTTCTTCCAAAATTTGATCTCAATAGAATAATTATTCCGATAATTTTTAAGTAAATTTATTTTTTTCAAATTTTTTATAAAATAAAATAATATTTTTATAATAAATGTTAGCCGAAAAATTTATTCACATTCATCTGAAAATTTTGTAATTAATCATATTATATTGATCAAAATTTGAGATGTTATACATTTCCATTCTTTTCAGTATGGATTAACTCCCACACTGTATCGACCGAGCAGTGCAGACTATCAGTTGTGCGATCTATCTACAAAGCATAATGTACAAAGAAAACAAAACGTATAACTAAAGATAAGAAATGATTTAAAACATCAATTAAAGTGAAGAGATTGAACTTAGTAGTCGACCTCTGCAAATGAACAAGGACCACAAGTATGCTTCGTCACTTGTTTTCCTCAATTTTGTGTCTCTTACACTTTTATTCTACAACAAAATTAGGTAACTAATAAGGATTCAATAAATGAAATAATAATATGATCCATTTGAAAGGTTAGTAAGGTACCTTAAAAATGTTAGATTGATATATTCAAAAAAAATGTTAGATTGAAAGTATGTCAATAACCACTCACAATCTTCAGAACTTACATTTTAAGGTGACTATGCAAGCCAACCTTCCAATTTCTAAAGCCATTTCAGAATGAAATTTAACTGGTAGAAACTTTTCTTCATTTACCTTAACAAGTTCAAATTTTTCCCTAAAACAAACATAAGCATACAAGTCCTTGTTTTGAAAACATAAACAAAGTAAAATTAATATTGGACATAAATAGTACATTTACTTTTAAGATCAACTTTTTACCATACTCTTTCAACGCTCCTTTCGCAGAGCAAAAAGGCCACAAAGATGTGGTCCGAAAATCAAACCACAATACATAGATAAGTCTCTTGCTTCTAATTCCATTGCTCTTATCACGTCATTCAAAATTTTAACTGAAATATTTACAAAATTTGGTTCTCAATTCCACTTTAATCAACCTGTAAAACTCCTCTACCTTTCTTAATTGTACGAGAATAGCCTATCATTCATGTAAAAGAATTATAACAATTAATGTTACATGTGATGTGTAATACCCTCCATTTAGTGCACTTCGTTACACATTCGTAGGCATTACGGTTTAGGCGAATTAATAATTAAAACCCATAATTTAAACTTGCATTTTCAACATTGTTATACTATTTATTTGATATTTCTAGATTTCTAATTCTACTTTGAAAATTCATAACAATTCTAGAAAAATTAAACTTGAGTGGTTCAAGTCTCTATCTTAAACTCTTGTACTCATATAAATAATAACTAAGCTTTATTCATGCTCAAATATTACAGAAAATCCCATAAATAAATATTGTTCATATGATAATTTTTGTTCCTTCCAGATTTTAGATCTAACTTTGGAAAAGCATATCTTTTATTCTACACATCTAAATTTAGCGAATTAGGACTTTTTTTATCCTTGGAATGTGTCCTCTTAAATTGGGAAGTTACGTTAGCTTTTAATACCATTTGTCTATTTTATGCTTACCTCAATTTTAATGCTTATTAAGGGTATTTATCCCTTTTTCACATGATTACCTAAAACTTTTGAAATGCTAATGCATATAACTTGTCTTTTTACTTGCTATAACATTATTAGCATATAAAAAATAGTGCATATAAAATATAAAATATACATCATAATAGTGCATATAAAATATAAAATATACATCATAATAGTGCATATAAAATATAAAATATACATCATAGTTTATGTGATGGCTCCGTTTGGATAGCCCGTTGGGAAAACGGACACAAATTCCGAGGTAGTTTATGTGAGAGGAAAAGTGTCTCGGTAAGCGCACCCGTTGTGCCAACGGGCTTACCAAACGGAGCTTCATAGTTGAGGTATTATATACATAACTCATGAAATTTGTTACATACTTAACATCTTATAGCAAAATATTCTTATAGCAGCTTATCATTGCTCTACTTACCCTTTGCCTCTTACATTCACTTTTCTCTTGGAAGCTATGTCACGCCCTAAGAACTTTAGATGTGACTGGCACAGAATATGAGAGATCTCACATTCCTTAAGCCTCCGATTTAAGAAATATATGTACCATTTTCCAAAACACTAAATAATACAATAGTCTAGAATGTGTATAAACCACTTTCTTTTTCCAAAGATTCATATAAAATGACATATCATGCATTACTTTATGAAAAATATCAAGTTTCTTGTAAAAATTTAGGTAGAGTATCCTTTAGGAGACCAACTTTTCTAAAGTTACACAATGACCTATGATCTCATAACAGTATTTGGAGCATACACAGTCACAATGTATACATATTCTTCAACATACAAAGGATCCGATGGGATCTTATGGGTACAAACAACTAGACTAATCCTAGGAATATCAGCTAGTGTCTACCACAAAGCTTTTATATTTCTACATAAGACATCAAGCAATATCCACTCCTCACACTCAGACAAAGAATTTGAAATAGTAACAAGCAACTTTCCATCAGCAGCAAGGAAAGCATATTTCAAATTAGAGTGGAGAGACTTAAGTTCCAAATCTGGGGGTTAAATCACATAAGGGATTAGTTTAGGTATATCAAGGGTATTAGAGATACTCCCCACAAACTTCAGTGGTGCATCATATATGTTAGGCCCCATGGAATCCACTACTTATGCATTGGCCTCCCCTAATGTTGAATCAACTTTTAATTGGTCGATTGAAGCAACAATCTTGGGTGAAGTGATGTCTTTCATACTAATTAGTAACAATCTTGAAGAGATCAGTTCATTCAAAAATTTCAAAGTATGAGGAGTAATCCTAGGTCTAAGAATGGAAGGGTTAGGTGATGAGGTAGAAGGTGGCCCTTTAATCATATTGTTTTGAGGCCCAAGGTGAGTTACATGAGGATGTCTCGGTTGGTGTGAGGGTTATCCCCTTAGAGGGTGAATCATCCAAATTTAGGATGCCACCTCGAACTCAGCTTTCTTCATAAGCTTATGACCTGAAACATTAATAAGAGTACCTTCCTCACAAGCATCATTACTCAAACAAGAGACATTGGAAGAATTGAACTCGAAAACATCAATAGCAGTGAATAGAAAACCAATAAGAGTAGAAAGCCAACAGTCAATTGATAAGGTATCGGGATTAGACTCACAACCTCCTATAGAATCAAGAGAATCAACAAAAGAGAAGGTTGAAAAGGATGCGTCGCATGCACTCAATGCAACATTAAAGTCATAATCACAATTACCAGCATGCAAATCGAGTTCAAATTCACCAGCAAGATCAGTAAAAGTCAATTCAATAGAATTCACACCTAACAAGGAATAATCCTTGAAAGGGTGTCTCATGCCTAATAGACATTAAAGAAAATCTTATGGTCTCCTACATCCATGGTTGTGGTACCATCTTTGATGTTAATCAAAGTACTAGTTATCCTTATAAAAGGTATCCCTAAGATAAGGGTTGATTCATTAGACTCATAGGACATATCTAATACATATAAATTAGCAGGGAAGACCAAATCTTTAACCTTGACAAACAAGTCCTCAATAACACAAATGGATACCCAATGCATTGATCAGCTAATTGGAGAACTACACTAGTCTTTTTAACCCCCTTGATACCAATAGACTCAAAAATAACACTAGACATGACATTGAAGTTGCACCTAAGTCTAACAAGGCCTAACCTAAATCCACATTACCTAATACCTATGGTGCAAGGTATAGTAAATGAACCAAGATCCTTACACTTAACAGGTAATTGGGGTTTGAAAAGAGTAGATACATTAGAACTAACTTGCACTCTTTCCTCAGGATGAAATTTCCCTTTATTAGTGCATAACTCTTTCAAGAACTTGCAATAGCTAGGTATGGACTTGACAAATTGAAAGAAATGAATGTTAATATGCAACTTGTTAAACAAATCAAACATTTCTTTTTCAATTTGTTCATCATGCAATTTTTTGTCACAAAAGTAAGCCTTAAGGAAAGGGAGTTGAGAAATCATTACCTCCTTACCACTAGCATTGGGTAAGGTATCTTGCTTGCTTGTCTCTCTTGTCTCAAGGGTGCTTCTCTCCTTGGAGTCGACCTCACTCAGAAGTGGTTGTTGTTCCACTTGAGGTTGCTCAACATCTTTGCCCTTGTTCTTCTCAAGGATAGCTCTCTCTTTGGAGCTCTCAGAATCAACAAGCTTCACGGGGCTCAATGTTGGACTTCTAGCTTCTATTTCTTCATCCACCTCATCGTCATAATTATTCGAGAAATGCAATTTCTTACCACTTCTCAACTCAATGGCATTCATGGACCTAGGGTTCATAACAGTGTTTGAAAGGATAGATCCACATGTCTTAGCATGTATATCACTCAAAGACTTGAAGAGTTGAGTGATATGGGCGTTGACACTATCATGCTTGGCTTCCCATTGCTCCATGCGCTCTAGTGTTGAGAATCTTGAGTCAGTAACCTCTCTATGCTCTTTCATATCCATAGAGAATTGGGTAAAAGGCCCCACAAGATTCTTGAGTAATTGATTGGTCTGATCCATCTTATACTCTTGAATAGGCACCATTTACCCACGATTTGTCCCATATGGTTGAATGAGATAAGATGTACCCTCTTGATTCCTCCAACCTAAAGTTGGATTAGGTCTTCTACTTCATTATAGGTGGTGGCACGGGAGTCCCATCTTTGTTGTTGGGTAGGTCTTCCTTGATACATGTCACTAACCTCCTTATATCTAGAGGGACAATTACAAGAGATATGCATGGATGAGCCATAATAATAGCAACTAAGAGCCACTAACTCTTTGCCCATCAAATTAACCTCTTCAAAAGGTAACCTTAAAGCAATTCGCTCAAGTTTAGTCATTAAAGGAACAATTTGAGAAGTTAAAGTATCAAGCTAAGGAATAGGTAGAGGTGAAGAGTTAACATGGTAAACTCCTCTACCCGTCCTCCTATGCTCCCCATAAGTCTGCTTGGCTAGGGCCATCTTCTTAATTAATTTCTAAGCTTTAGGAGCAGTAAAATCAATAATAACTGCAAAAAGAGCTGCATCAATCTTATCTTGGTCATTCTCCTTTAGCCCATCATAGAAAGTTTGAGCCAATTGCTCATCAGGAATCTGGTGATGTGGGTACCTTGCCAAAAGGTCTTGAAAACTATTCCAATACTCATATAAAGTCTCATTAGGATCTTGAAAAATTGAATTGATCTCCTTTCTCATAGTAGAAGTTTAGGATGCATGGAAGTATTTCTCAAGAAAGGCCTTCTGTAAGTTATGCCAACTCTGAAATGTATCGAATACATAAACTCATATACCATTCCTTAGCCTTGTCTTCCAATGAATGATGAAAAATTCAACATAACATCTTCAATTGAGGCTCCCACCGACTGCATGCTTGAGCAATTTAGAAAGAGTTCCCTTAAGTGTTGGTAAGGATCTTCAGCTGGCAAACCATAAAATTTAGGAAGTGAGTTAATTAATAAACCCTTAATTTCAAAATCACCATGCATATTACAATATTAATAAAAACAATATTAAATAAATCTCATTAAAATGACTATTACAAAATGCAACAAAATATTGAATAAAAATATTTAACTTACTAAATTTGTTCAGTCTAGTCAGACAATAGAGTCCCGTCATTATGCCTATGGTTGGTAACAAACATATCCCTCTAAGTGGCTCTCTGACCCTCCCTCTGTACTACCTCATCCTAAATAAATGGAACAAAATTTAGATATAATACATTTATATTCATAACAAAAAAACAACAAATTTTTCCTAGTTTTCGTAAGTGCCGGAGAACGGCTTTGATCCTGCAATATGGCGTATCGTCTGATAGGCACAACTCTATGCAACTCGCCTAGACATAGCCTTATGCTCTGGTGACCTCCTATATCGGACAAATTTTGCCTTGTGTATAGGCTCAATCGAGTCAAGCACATCCGCTTCCAACTCCTGCATCGTCCCCATCCTTCATGTGGTATAGGCGATTTCGCCTATTCTTCCACCCTTCTCCCATCTTCAAGAGAATAATCTTTATGGGCATCCCACACAACAAATTTAGCTGCAAAAATTACCAAATAAGTTAATTATTATTTCATACAAAAACAATAACTATTTAATATATATTAAAATATTAACTTTGTTATTCCAAACTCAATCCTTGGCGCTTGGCTGGATCCTCTTCCACATCTCAGGGCTGATATCAAAATACTTGAAGTTACCCCCTTGCTCAGCCAAGAAGCGTTGTACATCTGACTGCCTTTCCTGGTGGATTACCATGTGAGCTCATTCCGTGGTACCATTATCTAGTGCTGGCATCGAGCTAGGAAACATCTCTCAATACGAGATTCCTCTTCATCACCTTGCCTGTCGAATATGCACATTTCATTCAATCATTAATGTTTAAAATAAATTAATGAATTAATTTGAATAAAAAATTAAAATTGAAAGTACTCTCCCTAAACATCCGCGTCAAAACTAGTGGATCGACTAGCATAAGGGTGTGGTAATCCTTGCTCTCTGGCAATATCCTCATCCTCAAAGTTCTTAGCCTCCTGAACTGAGATATTTATTCCACCAACCTC
Source organism: Vachellia pachyceras (assembly GCA_025593235.1). Taxonomy (NCBI): domain Eukaryota; kingdom Viridiplantae; phylum Streptophyta; class Magnoliopsida; order Fabales; family Fabaceae; genus Vachellia; species Vachellia pachyceras. The sequence continues at coordinate 26,742 of JANTPZ010092073.1, forward strand.
GAAATCATCGATGCTAATGTCATAAACATGCTCTGAATTTGCCTCGGCACCACTAGTATCCGGGATCTCGTCATCAAGGATCATATGATCCTTTCCAGGTTTACGACCAGGATCAGGACTAAACATCTATATATCAAATGAATATTTTAATAATTACAAACATTATATTATAAAAAAATAAATTAAAAAAATTAAAAACTATAAATTAAAATAAGTTGTGGCAAAATAAAATGTAATACAAATTAAAAAAATATAATAAATAAATTATAAAAATGAAATCAAAAATAAAAAAGTAAATTAAAATAAATTATAACTAAAAAGGAAGTAAAAAGGTTAAAACTAAATCACAATAAATTATGACTGAAAAATAAAATGAAATAAAAAAGCAATATCAAAATAAATTATAACAAAACAGGAATAAAAATTAAAAATTAAAAATAAATTAAAAAATATAAAAAAATAAAAAGTAAAATTTAAATTAAAAGAAAATAAAATTTTAAATTTAAATTAAAAAATTTAACATATTAACTTCTGTAGTGTCGAATAAGGAAACTGGGATGATAAGGCAATAACCTCTGCAATGCTTCTTCAACATGACTTTTTGAAATCCAAAAATGACAAAATGAAATGGCATCACCTTTTATAGCCGTTCAATTAGTAGTGATTTTTCTAAAACCCTACTAATTAGTAGCAATTTCGATAAATTGCTACGCAAAAAGCTGCAAAATCCTACAACTGTTTTGGAAAACGAAAATTTTAGTATCGGTTTGTCTGGACCGCTACAAAATGCAAAGCAAAAAGCGGCATTTCGAATTTGCAGTGGTTTGAAAGTAAAAAAACCGCTGCAAATGACAGCAACAGAATTAAAAACATCTATAAGTTTGTAGCGGTTATGGGACCACTATAAAATGAAAGACTCTTCGTATTTTGCAGCCCTTTTTATTATATAACTGTTGCAAAAATACGCTACTATTTTGGAGCCTTCTTCCCTCCATTTAGGGCCAATTTGGCACCACATTTGTAGTTGTTTATAATCGCTACTAATATGTTTTCTGCGTTAGCACCTCCTAGACGATGCACTTTTATATCGGTTTGATTAATAACCCCTATAAATTATTAATTAGTAGTGTTTTCGAAAACCACTTCTAATTTACCGTTACAAATGCGACCTTTTTTCGTGGTGAATATATATTGTTTATATTTTCCCATACCATTTATCAGAATATTGAATAAAGTAACGCATTGTACAAGGAATTCCCAAAAATATAGTCACAATGCTGTGCATATAATAAAGGGAAATTTACTGTTGAGTCCCACAAAAGGGACTTATTTATCAAATGGTCCCAAGTTTTAAAATATTTATCAAATGGTCCTAGAGGTGTTTGTCAATTTAGCTCATGGTGTTGTCAAGGGTTGTCACGTGACAACACCATGCGCTGCATTGACAACACCATGCGCTGTATTGACAACACCTCTAGGACCATTTGATAAATATTTTA
>JANTPZ010092074.1:0-33687 GCA_025593235.1 Vachellia pachyceras
GAGAGATGAAGTCATTCCATGCTTCCCACGTGGCTTCTTCAGGCAACTCCCCTTCCCAGTGGACCAGCACCTGTGTGTGGGGTTTATGGGCTCGGGGAATCACGCGGCGGTCCAATATGGCGTATGGGACTTTGGATTGTGGTCCATCAACTGAGTCCGTCGGTAGTGGGATTGGGTTCATAGATGGGTCAGGACACTTCTTCAGTAGCGAAACATGAACAGTAGCATGGATCCGTGAAGTAGGAGGCAGTTCCAATGTGTATGCGACGTCACCCACCTTGGCTAAAACACGAAAGGGACCATAATATCTAGGAGATAACTTTTCAGATGCAGGTGTTTGGACAGATGACTGACGGTAAGGCTGCAGTTTTAAGAGCACCCAATCCCCCACTACAAAGTGACGTTCAGATCGGTGACGGTCAGCGTATTGCTTCATACGGTTCACAGCAGGAGCCAAGTTGCTTTGCAAGGTGCGTTGCAGCTTTTCACGAGCAGAAAAAGAGCGATCCACAGTGTCCATCTGTGATTCGTGAGGCAAACGATTGAGAATGTGTGGTATGTGGTGTTGTACCACCATTCTGCTAAGGGTAGCCACTGTACCCAATTCTGAGGTTGCTGCCATGTGAAGCAACGCAGGTAGTGCTCTAGGCAACGATTCAACACTTCACTTTGCCCATTGGATTGAGGATGATAGGCTGTCGACATCTTCTGAATCACGGAACAGGAACATCAAGATTGCAAAAGCAACCATGAAGTTTCCTACATACTTGTACAGGGTAAAAAGGAAAGAAGTTGCTCCAGGATCAAAGACCAATCTCATTTGTATTTCATTAATCCTAGAATTGTAAGGAGGCAGAGGCACAATCTCAATCATATTGATGAAGGCATATTCTGTTTGAGCAACACTGAATAATAATTGCTTAAAGGCATACTTAGAATTTCCAGGCTCCTCTTTATAAGCATCAACAGTAGCTTGAATATGGCGATCAGCGAGATAAAAAGGAACAGGAGCTACCTTAGCCATCTGAGTAGTCAATGGTGCATTATGAACCAGCGAGGGTGGTGGCGCCGCAGAAGAAGATCGAAATCCAAAATCAATAGAAGCAGGTTGCTGAAACAGCAACGTCTGTTGCGGTTGCAATTGCAGTTGCTGAGAAGAAAACGGCGCCGAGAGAAGTGAAGTGCTGAACCCAGTGGTAGAGAAGGGCGTAGACACAAAAAACGATTGAGAAGGTTGTCCATACATAATCTCAAAGGGGGTGGTTTTAGTGGCTGTGTGGTACGTGGTGTTGTACCACCATTCTGCTAAGGGTAGCCACTGTACCCAATTCTGAGGTTGCTGCCATGTGAAGCAACGCAGGTAGTGCTCTAGGCAACGATTCAACACTTCACTTTGCCCATTGGATTGAGGATGATAGGCTGTCGACATCTTCTGATCCACCCCTAACCGTAGCAGAAATTCTCGCCAGAAACAACTTGTGAATAAAGGGTCTCTATCACTGATAATATTAGCGGGGGCCCCATGAAGTTTATATATCTTATCAACAAAAATCTGTGCCAATTTTGCTGCAGTGAACGGATGGGCTAAAGCTATGAAATGAGCATATTTACTTAAACGATCAATAATAACCCAGATTGTGTCATAACCCTTCGATTTTGGCAGGTGTACAATGAAATCCATCGATATACTCTGCCAGACTCCCTTCGGCACTGGAAGTGGATGCAACAATCCCGGATATGCCACGTTTTCATACTTACATTGAAGGCACGTGGCACATGATCGAGTGAAGGTTTTAATATCATTCAACATATTCTTTCAATAGAATAAGGATTTTACGCGATTGTACGTTGCTTGATGACCTGAGTGTCCTCCTTGCGGTCCTGAATGAAGCCACTGAATTATAGCATGTTGCAACTCAGACTGGGAAGCTCCAATCACCAATCTATGCTTCCGGAGTAATAGCCCATCCTTCCATACGAACTTAGGATGGGATGTGGGATCCCTTTGCAACTGTTGAATTAGTGATCGAAGAGCCTCATCAGATTCCCACTGTGCTTTTATACGATCCCAAAGTTCTGTAGAAACAGAGGAGATTGATAGTTGTAGTAACTCTCCATGACTTGCTCGTGATAAAGCGTCAGCCACAGTATTTTCAACCCCGCTACGGTACTTAATCTCATATTGGAGACCCATGAGTTTGGTTATCCACGTATACTGCGATGGAGTTGATAACCTTTGCTCCAGGAGGAACTTTAAACTCATTTGATCGGTCAATATAGTGAATGGGTGTATTGACAAGTATTGATGCCACCGGGACACTACATGTACAATAGCCAAGAGTTCTCTATCATAAACCGATAAGAGTTGGTTTCTAGGAGATAATACCTTGCTCACGTATGCTACGGGATGACCGTCTTGGGTCAATACTGCTCCAATTCCTGTACTAGAAGTATCAGTCTCCAGAGTAAAAGATTTTTGTAAATCAGGTAAAGCAAGCACTGGTATTGAGACTAAAGCATTCTTTAATTGGGTGAACGCCACTTCTGCTGCTGATGACCAAATGAAACTGTCTTTTTTTAAAAGATCAGTGAGGGGCTTGGCCAACATTCCATATGCTTTGATGAAACGCCGATAGTACCCAGAAAGGCCCAGAAATGCTCGCAGCTCCTTAATCGTCTTAGGAGGTGGCCAGTTCTTTACGACCTCAATTTTGTTGGGGTCTGCAGCTACCTTCCCCTCAAAAATAATATGACCCAAGTACTCCACCCTGTCCGCCACAAAGTCACACTTGGATTTTTTAAGCAATAATTGATTCTTCTGCAAGATTGAAAACACAGTGCGAAGGTGACTGATATGAGACAAGAGGTCGGGGCTATATATTAATATGTCATCAAAGAAAACCAGCACATATTTTCGAAGCAAGCCAGCGAACAAGCTATTCATGATGGACTGGAATGTTGATGGTGCATTAGTGAGGCCGAATGGCATCACCAGGTATTCATAATGTCCATCGTGGGTCTGAAATGCAGTTTTATGAACATCCTGGGGTTGCATACGTATCTGATGATACCCAGCACGTAAGTCGAGTTTGGAAAACACACGTGCATGCACTAGTTCGTCCAAGAGATCTTCAATAAGGGGAATAGGAAAACTGTCACGAACAGTTGCTTTGTTTAGAGCACGGTAATCCACACACATTCGCCAACTACCATCCTTCTTTTTTACCAATACCACCGGAGACGCAAATGGCGATGAGCTATGTTGGATAATCCCCTGTTCTAGCATCTCTCTGATCATGCCCTCTATTACATCCTTTTGAAATGCAGGATAACGATACGGTCTCATGCGGATTGGATCAGTTCCTTCCTTTAAGATAATTCGATGGTCATGAGAGCCACGTGATGGGGGTAGCCCTTGTGGTGTAGCAAAAAGGGGCTCAAATTCGTCGAGTAACCAAGTAATGGTCTGAGGCTGCTGTCCCACAGTCTCCACCTTGGTTACCGGTGTCTGTGCGTCAGATACAGGTATAATTTGCATGCAGATAGCGTTGGGTGTGTCATGCAAAAGCTTCATCATTTTAATTTCAGGAATAGTCTTACCCTTCCCTGAATGAATAGCCTTCAAGGTAATATGATGACCCATCCAGTTGAATGTCATCGAAAGGTTAGCACAGTCGAGCTGAATTAATCCGAGTGTCCGCAACCATTGTATGCCTAATACCATATCACACCCAGCCAGAGGTAATAGGTATACGTCAGTCTCAAAACACGTACCATGAGACACCCAACGTAACCCCATACATTTTTTTGAGCTCCACATTGTATTGCCTCCTGCCACAGCTACTCGCAGGGACTGAATAGACTGTGTAAGGAGCCCCGTTTCCTCAGCTACTGATGTATCAAAGAAATTATGCGTGCTGCCCGTATCTATTAGTATATGAATGCATCTCTTGCCCACCAGTCCTCTAATACGTAACGTGTCCCCATTTGCTTCACCCTGCATAGCGTTGAGGGAGATCGTGGGTGTTTGTGCCTCACCCGAGCTGTTGCAGGCTTCAAGTTTTTCTTCAACCACCTGATCATCATCCATTACCTCCATCATAAAAATTTGCAGGCGTTTCTTTTGCTTACAGTCATGGCCGGGAGAGTACCTCTCCTTACAATAGTAACATAAGTTCTTTACTCGACACTCCTCTAATTCTTCTTCTGACATCTTGTGTCTAAAGGAGATGTTCGGACGGCCCAGTACGCCCTTAGTTGGGTTATGTGACGGTTTAACGTCAGAATGCATTGGTTTCTTCGTATCTCTCAGCAAGGGAGCACTACTATGGCCAGTGTTCGTAATAAGTGGGGCTGGTGTTGGAAGCAACCCCCGAGATGAGGATGGGAAACCCAGCTTACCTCCATTCGAGTTCAATGTAAGACGCTGAATAGAGTCCAGGTTGGACTCTTGTAGACGCGCGAGTTTAATGGCTTCCAATACACTTTGAGGACGAAGCAACTTGACACCAGTGGCTATCTCAGTTTTTAAGCCACCCAAAAAACAGCTGAGACGCTTAGGTTCGGGCAGGTCAAGTTTACACATCAAACTATCAAAATCTCGTTGATATTCCATCAGAGTACCCTTCTGACGGAGTTTCATTAAGTCTTCCATCGGGTCATCATATAATGGTCCAAAGCGGGCACGGACGGCAGCTACAAAATCAGGCCACGGCACCATCCCGTTTCTACCACGTTCAAAATATTGGAACCAGCGATAGGCCTCATTATCCAATGCAATGCTGGCCAGCAATGTTTTCCTGTGATCTGGAGTGCCATCCAAGGAAAAGAAACGTTCGCATTTCGCAAGCCAGGCGTCCACATCATCAACTGAAAAGCAAGGAAAATCTAGCTTGGTGTATCTAGTAGGAAGATAGTAACCCCCTTCACGGTTATCTCCACGACCTCTTCCACCCGGGGGTGGAAGCTCTGCCATGCGCAAAGAAATCTGTCTTACAAAGTCACGCAGCTCAGTCATCTGGGCTTGAACCTCTTGCATATCCACTAGCTGTGATTCCACCATCGCCAGTCTTCTGTCCATTTCAGCTCGTACACGATCCTCCGCTTCTTTGATTGCTGTGGTTGAGCGAGTACCTTCGGCCATTTCAGGAGCGGATGCTCTGATACCAATGTTACAGAATAAGAAAGAAGGAGAGAAGGTTAGAGAGAAGGGAGAGTGTTTGCACAGAAAAGAGACGGGAGAAATGCGAATATCATTCCAAAATCATAACTGACTACTGACAAGTGGGATACAAATAGCAGTGGGTCATGCCTGTCGTATGCCCCTAACCGTATGCTAAATATAAAGACAAATATATCCCTCAACCTCACGTTATTACAATATCACCTCATGACAATCTTTGACTGAAGCTGCTCATTTACTTTTTATTTGCGGACTCTGGCGGATTAAAGATATTGTTGGTAGGATTTTTTTTTAAAAAAATCCTCTGGCGCTCAAGAGCTGTACGGACAAAGTGTACGAGTCTACATAAATAATGTTCCTAGTTTTCCGATTCTGTCATAGTGGTATGAAGTCCAACTCCAAAATATGAAGATTGTGTTTGCTTGCTTTCCTGGAACTTCGCACAGGTGAACTGTTCTTCTTCATTGCGGTGTAGCTAAGTAGAATATCAGAAGCGTCCGCCGTCACTTTGAAGTTAAAAAAAAAAAATGATGTTTTTGGAATGGAGCTGGTCTGTTTTAATACGCTTGGATGTTTAATATCAGACTTCATTTCGCAACAGAATTGTTCAAAAGAAATATGTCATCGTCTTCTTCTAACTACTACTGCGCATTGCTGAAACATTGTTGCGAAGTCCGGAACCACATCCAGGCAAAGAAGCTCCATTGCCAAATAATCAAAACATTGAGAATCCCGGAAACCTTTCTATTGAACAATCTCGTGAGTGCCTATGGCAAACTCGGCAACATAGTGTATGCGCAGCGATTGTTTGATCAAATGCCTGAGCCAAATCTCTTCTCATGGAATTCTATTCTTTCTACTTATTCCAAATCAGGTAGAATTACTGACATGCAAGCTGTTTTCAATAGAATGCCGAGCCGAGATGTAGTGACATGGAATTCACTTATTTCTGGGTATGCTAGCATTTCCATTGCTGACTCGGTGAAGGCTTATAATTTAATGTTAAAGGAAGGGTCCAACAATTTAACTAGGATTACGTTCTCTACAATGCTTATACTCGCATCGAGTCATGGGAGTGTTAATTTGGGGCGGCAGATTCATGGGCATATTGTTAAATTTGGTTTTCAGTGCTATGTTTTTGTTGGAAGTCCTTTGTTAGATATGTACTCAAAAACAGGCTTCATTTCTGATGCAAGGAAGGCCTTTGAGGAGATGCCTGAGAAGAATGTGGTTATGTTTAATACCATGCTAACAGGGTTACTACGATTTGGTCTGATTGGAGATTCAAGGCAATTCTTTTATGATATGCGGGAAAAAGATTCTATATCTTGGACGACAATGATCACAGGCTTTGCCCAAAATGGTTTGAATAAAGAAGCAATTGATTTATTCAGAGAGATGAGATTGGAAAATTTAGAGATGGATCAGTACACATTTGGAAGTGTTTTAACTGCTTGTGGAGGTCTTCTCGCCTTGCAAGAAGGCAAGCAAGTTCATGCTTATATAATTAGGACTGACTATAAGGATAACATATTTGTAGGTAGTGCTCTTGTTGACATGTATTGCAAGTGTAAGAGCATAAGATCAGCAGAAACAGTTTTCAAGAGGATGGCCATTAAGAATGTTGTATCCTGGACCGCAATATTGGTGGGTTATGGACAAAATGGTTACAGTGAAGAAGCTGTTAAAATCTTCTGTGATATGCAAAAAGACGGAGTCAGGCCAGATGATTTCACTCTTGGAAGTGTAATTAGTTCATGTGCTAACCTAGCAAGCATGGAAGAGGGAGCCCAATTTCATGGCAGAGCTCTGGTTACTGGTCTACTTTCTTTTATTACTGTTTTCAACGCTCTTGTTACATTATATGGCAAGTGCGGGAGCATTGAAGACTCTCATAAGCTTTTTAATGAAATGAGTGTCAGAGATGAAGTCTCATGGACCGCCCTGGTTTCTGGGTATGCCAAATTTGGTAAAGCCAATGAAACAATCAGGTTATTTGAAAGTATGTTAGCCCATGGTTTGAAACCTGATGGAGTTACTTTTATTGGGGTTCTTTCTGCTTGCAGTAGAGCAGGATTGGTAGAGAAAGGTAGACAAATATTCCAATCAATGACTAAAGAATACGGGATTGTACCAATTCATGATCATTACAGCTGCATGATTGACCTCTACAGTCGAGCTGGGAAGTTGGAGGAAGCTCGGAATTTTATAAACCAGATGCCTTTCTGTCCTGATGCAATTGGTTGGGCAACCTTATTGAGCTCTTGCAGGTTCTATGGGAACATGGAAATTGGCAAATGGGCAGCTGAATCACTTCTGCAGTTGGAGCCACATAATACTGCTAGCTACATCTTGCTTTCAAGCATCTATGCTGCAAAAGGAAAATGGGAAGAGGTCGCCAAACTGAGAAAAGGAATGAGGGACAAGGGACTGAGAAAGGAACAAGGATGTAGCTGGATCAAATATAAGAACAGAGTGCACATTTTCTCTGCTGATGACCGGTCAAATCCATTTTCAGATCAGATATATTCTGAGCTTGAGAAACTGAACTACAAAATGCTGAAAGAGGGTTATGTGCCTGATATGAACTTTGTTCTTCATGATGTTGAGGATTCAGAGAAAATTAAGATGCTTAATCACCATAGTGAAAAGCTAGCAATTGCCTTTGGGTTGATATTTATTCCTCCTGATCTTCCCATACGCATAATTAAAAATCTGAGGGTTTGTGGGGATTGCCACAATGCCACCAAGTATATATCTAAGATCACCCAACGGGAAATTCTTGTAAGAGATGCTGCTCGGTTCCACTTGTTTAAAGATGGAACCTGCTCATGCGGGGATTACTGGTGACAGGCCTGTTTACTACATCTATTTAACCAACATTTAAAGGAATTTATTTTGAAAAATGATGAAAACTGCAGGAGTTATTGTGAATTGTCATATGAGATCACTTTTCAGTAGATGAATGAAATTACTTATTCATATTTTGAACTGCCAAATTACAGCCAAGGTCTAACTGGAGTTTTTGCGCATCTTGATTTGAGAGGGCTAGATTCAACAAATGCAGAATGTATGACCTTTGTCAAAAGTCATTGAAAGCATTTATTGTAGCAGATGCTCAATTTGCTAATAATTTAACTAGAAAGGCCAAGTGAGACAGACTTGAGAAGAGTCACTTGGTTAATTCGTATTTATTCCTCATCTTAGTTATGTTGCGGTAAGTCATATTCTACTTCTTCCTTCATCTCCTCTAATTTGAGCTCAGCATGCAAGCACGTGTGGTTAAACTGAGACTTGAAAGTTGTCCTGTTTCTTCATCAAACTAGAAGAAAACTTGAAATACTACATCTTTAACTGCAAATGAAGCTAACAGTGGTAAGAAAAAAGATAAATGGAACAGTCAATGCCTTTTTTTCTGAAGCTGTAAGGCTTACACCAATTTCTGGAAATATTTAGTGGTCACCATACTTGGCATGGACAGTGATACAAAAAACTGAGGTTCTTGCCATGATTGATAACGTAGGGGGGAGTAGTAGTAGTTTAGGTATGCTAACAATAAGTTGGGCTAAGATGTTTAGATATTATAACGTTGACAAAGTTTCTTTGGTGGCCTGGTTAGCTGATGAGGTATCCTTTACAGTTTGGTCTGGCACCAATTTTTTCAATCACCAAAATTTATAGAATTCAAAATTTTAATTTCTTATATTTCTCTGTATAATTGATAGCTTTTAACTTATAGTTTGTACCTCTTCCGTTTTAAAAAGAAAAAGGAAAATAAAATGTGACTTTTCCCTTGATTTAACCTGAACGATTTATTTGTGATTTTTTTAAGTTATGTTTTCTGAAAGCTTTCCTTAGCTGGAGACAGACCAAGTCATTTTCACTGAAATTGTATCATGCTGGAATATTATGATTGTGCAGTATTCCCAATAAACTGATTCTTTTTATGTCATTCATGTGCATTTGCCCATTTTTCAAGCATTGGGATTGAGCTGAAAATTTTGAACTCGAATCTATTTTAGATTTAGAAACTTTTGATATAAGTATCGTGTACAGCTTCTGATAAACACAAGTGAAAATTTAATGAGTGCCATTGTCCAACTCAACTCCCAAAGGCATCTTTAATAGAAAAATCCTGTGGATAATAAATTGTTAGATAAAATTCAGCTGATTCTTAGAACAGATTAGGGTTATTCTTGCAAAATCTGTGTTATTGTTTTCATCACATAAGTAAATACTATTTCCAGCACAGGGCATATAGTTAATTGAAATATTAGGATCCTTGGCTGGGTCCATGCCCATTGGGCCGTGTAGTTCTCACAAAAAGAACAACAGGAATACAGGAGAGTAATCTGGACTTGGTAGAGATTCTAAACTCAAATGCTAGAGAATTCTGTTTTTTTCTTGTTTCTCATTGTCCTTTATATTTTGCCGCTCTACTCTGGCTTGGCTACCCTACGTGTCTATGCTGATTTGGATGGAATTATTTCACTGAATAATAAGAAATACAGTTTTCTTAATGATTGGAAATGGGAAAATATCGTTAAAAAGAATCAAAGGATACAAAAAAAGAGTTAGCAGCACTAAAACTAACAACAGACGAGTACATAGGGATTTTTTTGTAGAAATCATTTTATTGGAAGATCGAATTATATTTGTTCAATATATTATATTGCATAAGCTACTATTCTTCTGTATCAAAACAAAGTTGAATTTGCTTCTGCTGAAGATGACGTATAAGGAGTGAATACACGTGCAACATATTGTAAATTTTGTGATGTAATCCTTTCAAGGTTGCATGGATTCCCTTTGACCTTCTTGTTGTTTCTGCATCAGGTTCGGAAGATTTAGTAAAAGAGAATTTTAGAAGAGGAGCAACAATGACAGGGTACAACAGAAACTAATAACTATACCTGCAACTGAGTACAAATCTCAATGACTTCAGCTATAGGTGCCCAATCACCAAAGTTCCTCTCTATAAATTGATAAGCAATGCCTGTTTTTCCCCTCCCTACTATAAAGAGTCCACCTTTTATCTCACCTTCTCCTTTGAAGTTATAGTCAATTCCTATGGCCTTTGCACGCTTGTAATTGGCCAGTGCTCGCGGATTCAGTAAAAATCCTGATATGAACTTTTCCTTGAGCAGTTTCCCCCCACCAAGAGCTTTAAAGAAATCCCTGCCTCGATCAAAAAGTACTACACCACCCCAGTATCGGGGCCAGAAATCCTTTACCTGCTCCACAACAGTAATAAGTCAAGCAAAGAAGATTTTTTTTCTAGTAACAAATGTTTGAAGTCTGCTAATACCTCTGACTCTATGTGCTCATGAAGAACTGCAAATAGTTTCACCCCAAGTGCATCAAATATGGGTTTTCTCGAAAAGAGCTGGTGTGCCTCAGCTCTACACATGATGCACCTGTTCTCAAGTTTAAGGAGCATAATTAGCAACAGAATTGACTTTCATGTCATTATCCAGAAACCTGCGGAAGTGTTCAAAACATATTTCATTTGATTGGACCAAACCAGTCTAATCTAATCCAACCGTAACTCATCTCTTAAATGGATTGCTTTGGATGGAAGTTTTATAGAAACAACTGGTTTGATTTAACAAGTTAAGGTGCAAATGTTTTGAAAGTTTTATCGTTGAAGCAATATTGCCCTGGAAGTTTTTTAGGTTTAATATCGTCTTAAAAGTTACAGAATGTATCAATGTTGCTCCATCATCCCATTAAAAATCTAATGTTGACTGTTAATATTTCTAATGGTAAAAGGCAACATTGCTTCTGAGAGGAAATTTGTGATAAATTTGCACCTTAACCCTTAACTTATCAACATTTCCTCATTTTCTTGTTGTTGATGTCATTGTTGTTATCATAGCTTTTAAATTATGATATATGTATTTCCTATTAAAAAAAAATATCCAGATCCTAAAATGTAAAACATATCAAATCATAAAATTCAATGGCAAGTAAAAAAAAATTGCTTAATATATAAAATATAACTTGTACATATTTATAATATGCATAAAATTGTTGTGAGTAATTAATTAGGTTAGACAATAGATCTAACCCAATACTCCAATGGACTAGGAAAATACTTGAACATTAGTCATAAGTAAGTACATTAGTCGTAAATTTGAGTAATTAATTTTTGAAAATAACCTCATTAACATCCTTCTTTGTTCTAACATGCATAGACAAGACAACACTTAATCAATACCACATACCAAAAGAACTAGCTATTTTCAAACATTTCTCAATCATAAAATTGTGCAATTTTATTATCTTCCGTCTAATGATCTCAAACTACTTTTGATGTGGTAGTCCATTCATATTATTGACTTTCTAACTTGTTCCTAATTGTAAAATGTTGAATGGTGAATCTTGGGATTTTGACAGCTATGACGCATACCATATTTGAATTATATAAGTGGATCATTCATGTTTTAGTCTACAGCTATAGTAAGTCAAATTTACCCTGGTCGTCGGAGACACAGGATGACAGCCGGTTTATCTCGCCACAGTTCTGAAGCCTTCATTGGAGGTGTTTTTGCTTTCACTAATGGTTCCATTCCAATCTTATACTCTGGAGTTGCCCTCTGTACTGATATATTTTCAATAGCTGCATATGGAGCTACCTGGTCAGTGACAACAGGAGCTTGCACACAGCCACATGCTCTAGGCTCAGCTGGTCCTGCAGCCACAATTCCTTTAAAGATGTATCCATCTTTAATCTTTAGATCAGCCATTGATTGCTCAAGTGATTTATCGGAAGGTGTATTACTCCTTAGATAAGATCTTTTCACGCTATTTGAGCTATAAGACGCATGACTCTTGGTGATACTATCATCTCTTTGAATCAAGCTTGCCCTTTTCCTGGTAGGAATTGCAAGCAGTTGAAAAGAATCATCACATCTAGTTCTATCCACAAAACGGGCAATATGGCCTCGTTTCATTTCAAACTGGGCTGAAAGATCCATGGAGCTTAAGTTAAGGATTTCAGGAAGACATTTTCCAGATGCCTCCATCTTCTCTGCATATTGCATCAATCCACGATCATGCAGGTATGACCTCAATCCCAGTGCATCCTGAGGTGTAAGAAAGAAAACTTAGGACACAATACAAGTTGAAGTGACTTCTATTCTGTACGTACGTACATACAATAGTTCCTCCCATCCTTAATATAAGAGTTAGATAATTAGTTATTTGCAACAAATATATATTGGTTAACTATTCCTTGATGGAAACCATTTTACCATGTGTAATCAACATAGATATACTTTGAAGAAGAAAATCATAAATTTCGAGGTTAAAATGGATTGAGGGTTTACATTTAGGATCAAAGTGACCCCCTTGTCTAGCTCTTATAATCTTATAACTAGAACCAAAGGTAGTTTTTAATTAGTTGAGTAGATCATTCAGATGTTGTAACTATCTTGATTTTCAGGGGATGATGAAAGCTGATGAATGATAAATAGCCATTGTGAAAGCAATAGCACTTGAATGGAGTTGGCCAAAAAGAAAAAAAAGAAAACGCTTGAATGATAAATTCTTTGTAAGCGATAGGTTTCTGTGGAGGATGATGATGAAATTTGATATGGGAAACTGACCTTTTGCTGTTGTGTCATGTGTATTGCATTCATATCCTCTGCGTTCATCATCTTCATTGTTGGCACGTCATCCCAGCCTTCTTCCAGTAACTTTGGAAGCAACCCCTTCAAAATTCCATTTCCTATGAAATCCTCCACTGAGAAAGAGGCCATTCTTTTCTTGCACTGAATGATTGATGTGTGATATCCTTGCTCTCGTTAATGTGTCTAAAAGGAAAAATATTGGCTAATGTTAACTTATGCTATCGTGTATATATAATAAATCCTTCTCAAATCCAATAGCTATGCATTTGACCTGGCTTCAGGTGGCAGATGTGATTATATGATCTGCTATTGTAGAAATAGATAATAAATTCCATGACCAATTCAGGATTCACTCAGCTTAGTATTTTCTTAATCTTTTATTATATGTTCCCTGTCATGGCCGTTGGGATATGGAGGAATTTTTTATTCTAAAAGACGGAAGAATGTGGAGTAAAACAAAGATTAAGGTGATCAATGAAATGAAAGAATCTAGTGACTACAAAGGGGGAAAACAAAGTTTGAGAAAAGAACAATGCATCATTTCAAAACACTTGCCAGTTTGAACTAGTGGAGGTCCAGCAATGGGAATTCCACTGGCCTTTTTGTTTAACTAATGGGGAGAAATTATTTTTTTAAATGAATTGTTTTGGTGAAATCAGTTATGTATTGGGCAAATTGATTTTCCTAGCAGTCATAAACCTCAGAGGGAGTTTACTTTTGCCGGCCAAAATCTGCTCCTAGCTCCCTAGAAATTGCCAATTGCCTATACTACTTTGACTTGGCAAGAAAATAATAATAGAAGAGTAGCTCAGAAGAATATGATTGTATATGAAATTTATTTGTTGATGTTACATTCATTTTTTTTTTCTCTACTTTCTTAGTAGCATTCATTCACTTTTGTGAGGACATTGGATTTGGACTGAGTTTGACTACGCTTTCATTAAATTATATATTAATTATTTATAATCCATTGACTTCTTTGAAGCAAAAAAAAAAATCGAAGTATAAATTAAAATAATCATATTATTGTATCATTTAAAAGGGAAAAAAATATGATTCTAGCATTATGTTTCATATTGGTCTTTTTTTTCTTTCTCTTTTTTTTCCTTACCAATTTTTAAACCCATTTTCGTAAAAGGGAATCTTTTTTTTAAAAAAAAAAACACGTAAAAGGGGAATCTTTATTGCAAATAATTCCAACATTACTGTTGAGGTCAGCACAATATTGTCTCATTTAATTAAATTAATTCCTTTCATTTTCATTTTCATATTTACCAATTTTCATTACTCAAAATGGATTAATCAAACATAATGTCACGAGTCACGATGATTAGTCATATTACGTTGCATCCTTTGGGTTCCAAATTGCTTTTTCTTCTTGTTTCTCTTATATATATATATATATTCTGTATTTGTTTCATTATATATATATATATAGATTATAAAGACATAGTAGTAAAGGAACCGAAAAAGAATGCACGTCTCTTTAATTACGTCATTATTTGAAAAATAACACCTATAGTTCCAAATATACCTCAACTAAAATTGGTAATCATTTACCTCATATAAATTAGTTTATCTTTTCCTAGTAAATAGTTTTTCATATAACATTAAACGCTTCTCATTCTTGTTGATTTCTAAAGTAAGTATTTAGTGATAAGTATTTGAGGAAAATAAGAATTGAGGTTATAAATGTGACTTTTTTTCTTTTTCTTTTTTTTTCCTTCTTCCCAGTGAAGGACTTATCAAAATTAACTTATATTTGAAATAAGGGGTAGTAATTTACAAGTTTTGAATTGAAAAGATTTTAAATCCGATATTTCATAATATTTGAGTAGAAAATCCCATTTGTGTCTTAAAAGTGGTTATCAAGTTTTTTCTTTCTGTTAAACACAATTATATTCTTGATAGATGTAATCATATTTGAAGCAATATCAAGCATTAAACATAAACACATCTTCAATCGCATATTCAAACATTAGTTTGTTATATTGTAAGGAACTAAACATTTCTGATATACTCAACTCCCATTGATTATATAAATACCAAGCTGTTTTTTGTTTTTAGCTTTTTGTAGACCAAGGATATTCTCAGGCCCCGGCCGATAGTTAATTCCTTTTGACTTTGACCAAAAAAAAATTCCTTTTGACTTTTGAAGCACTGAGATTACGTGAGTAGGGCATACCTCTCTAACAAGGTCAGTTTCATACACATGGCCATGAATATCAGTTCTGGTTTTTATTCCCCAATTTTACACATTGAAAATCTAAACCCCAGTCACTGCATGCACAATAATAGTTGACCTGAACCTCAGCAAAGAATGGAGCAACAAGCCTAGTCCCACGAACACAAGGCATGGCTTTCCTTTCTGATTTTCTTCCCTCTTCATTGCTTCATGGTTTTAAGGTCACATGGTGGTTCCACTGTAAAAAGAAAATAACACACTTAGATTGGGACAATTAACTGTAATGAAATATCTCTGATGCCTTCAAACTGATTTGCAGAACTCTGAGTTATGCACGAGATCTCAGAGAAGACAAAAGCAAAGAATGTGACGATGAAGATGAAGACGAAGATGAGATATCATGGTGAGGAATTGAGAAGTAGGTGCAGTGAATAAAAAACGAGAAACCATTTTGTGTTTATGTTTCATATGTTATGCAGCAATACTTCTTGGTCTACCCTTCCCCCCTGCCTATGTGGGTCTTTCAAAGCATCATAGAAGAAAAATCACTACAGGAATTACTTACGCATCTGCTGATTCTGGAATTAGGAATTTGGCAAAAAAGGAATCAGGAATTCCACAAGAAACCAACAATGTAAAAGTCTCATTTTACCTCTTTTCATTAATTCATCACCTTCACTATTTTATGATTGTTTTAGTTCTTGCTTGAGGCTTACTGTTTTGTATTCTTTATTTGCAGGTTACAAGTTTGACATCACCCATCCAACAAAAGCTCTGTTCAACATCTTTGGGCAAGCAGCATTGGAGAAGCATCAGTCCGAATCTTGTTTGTTATCAATGACGGCCAGATTAAAAACCAAATCTTGCCCTCCACTGGTTCATTTGCTCTGGTCCTGTTAGAAGAATTTTCTAGACACCTGCAACTCTACTGTCTTCAGGATCCTCCACATCAATGACATGTTCCACGAGCTTTGCTATTTCTATTACATTCACCTTCATCTTCCCTTCTGATGGAATGTCATGGAACTGTATCCAGAACTTGCACGTATTAATTGTAGCTCACTATCACAAAGAAAAGGCTCTGTTTTCTTCTTTTTATTTTTTTAAAACTGAGCATATGTTGTTGGACAGCCCATAGAGTAACATCCAGCACATGTTTAGCCTCCTCTACCTTCTCAAATGTGAAGGAAAAAAGGTTAAAACCTAGAACATTGACTTCCATTTTACTCTTCAGCACATGTCAAGTCTGATAGGAACTTTAACTATTTAAGAATGAGATTCTGGATTTGAGTATATATACATTACCAGAAAAATGCTATTTAGCGACGGAAAATCCTTTGCTAAATGGCTATTTTTCTTCGCTAAAACGAGGGTCTCTAATATTTTCCGTTGCTAAATGGAAATTTTCTGATGGAAAATGGTCATTTACCAATGGATTTTTCTATCGTTAAATGATATTTTTCTGGTAGTGATAAATGAACGCCTTTCAAAAATCTACCTTCAATTGAACCGAACAATACTAAATTTAATCTAATAAGATAGTCAAATCAAAATTAAAAAATAGAAATACTGGTTAAGGTTTTTTTATATGAAAGAGAATTTAATCACTCAATCCACTTACATCTATAATCAAGATACCTCTCAACAATTTATCACACATTCATAATCAAAATATTTGTCATGTTTTGCAATTTGTAGTTAACTATTTACCATCCTATCTTATAGCATTTACTATTTGCTGCATATTTACTTGTCGCCCCATCAAATATTGTATCATTTAGCTTTTAGGCATTGCATTCTAGTTTCATCATCAAAATATTTCTCATGTTTTACACTTTGTCTTTATTTTCTTTTTCCATTACTTATCTTTATTTTACATGTTTCTTGAAAAAATTGTGACCAAAATCCCCAAAGATACTCACATCATTTAAGTAGACAAGCTCACATATTAGATCCTTTTTGCTTCTATCATGAATAGATCTGGTGGTCCACTTCAAAAAAGAAAAGAAAACGTCAGCAATCATTTAAAAAAAAACAGTACAAAACTTTTGAGGGTATTCCTTCTAATCCAAAATATATGTCTTGCTAGAGAAGCATTCTTGATCAAGAATAGAAGTCTCATTTGGATAATGTATAGGGCATTAAAATGTTCCTAATTTACTTGTTTGCAATTGAATGTGAGATTTAAATGATAAGATATGTATAACCTACTTTTAATAAGAGTAATATCCGTAATGTAAGACTCAATTGACTAATTTAAAGATATTAAATAAGTTAAATAAATTACTTTAAAGTATTCATATTTAATATTTTTTAAACTAATTTTTATTACTTATAAATTGATATATAATATAATTGTACACATAAGCATTTTAAAAAGATCATTATTCATGTAATATATACTATAATTAAGTAATTTATTTAATTTTATTGATCTTCTCAAATTAGTCAATTGGATTTTATGTATATTAAGAGTTAGATGTAGTATTAAAACGTAGTGTAGTCTATTGACAAATTAAACTAGATAATTTCATCTATATCCTTTAATTTTTAGGAAAATTTACAATTAAGTCCCAAATAGGAGAATTAATGAATGAAAGGTCCCAAAAATTCAAAAAATTACTATAAGATCTCAGGAGTAACTGTTGAGGTTGTTAATGAAAGCTGGTAAGGTTGTTAATGACAACCTCAACAGTTACTCCTTGGACCTTATGATAATTTTTTGAACCTTTGGGACCTTTCATTCATTAATTCTCCTATTTGAGACTTAATTATAAATTTCCCTAATTTCTATTATGTTAGCGAAACACTTCTTACATTTTAGATAGGAGGAAGTGTATAATAATATAATTTTGGCATTTTTATGCATAAATTTTATCCGTTAATTTTTGGTTGAATAAAATCACATTAATTCTTTAGTTTTTCTTGAAGCAATTAATTATTTTACAAAGTTACATTAATTCTTTAGTTACCTTTGAACCTTTTGCTTTTAAGTTTTAACAATAAAATATGCAATATGTGTCACTTTTTGTAAACATTCTAATTGTGAGTATTAAGACCCAAGAGACATCATCATTACAGGCAAAGTCATAGCTTAAGCTTTGCATCTTAAAAGCAGAATGAATATAGAAATTGTAAATAAATTATTTAATGAAAACAATTATAATATATTTTGAGTTAAAAAATTATTACTTGTATTATATAAAAATAATTACTATGGATACATTTAAGTTGCCATCCCCATTTTTAATTTTTATGTTCAATTATATTTGTTAAGTTATCCGTGAAAATAATATCTGAAAAATGTTTTAAAATTTAAAATTATAATTAAAAATGTTGGATTCAATTCCGAGCAAAGAGTAATAAAAGAGAAATAAGTTAAAATTCCAAAATTGTTGGCATCTTAATATAAACAAATTAAAAAAAGATTGATCATTCATTTAAATTTGCTTTCCTTTCTCTGCAAGTAAACAAATAAAATATAAACCATTTCAAATAAAAGTAAAAGATAAATAACTTTGATAAATCATTTAAAATATAAATAAGTTACAATGTTGAATTTAACTTTGATAAATCATTTACAATAAATGAAAGAGAAACACGAACTCAAAAAAAAGGAGTATAAAAAAATATTAAGATATAATAGATGAACATGATATTGAAATGCCACCAAAAGCCTTCACGTTAAAATAATATTTAGAGTGAGAATTTTAAAAGCATAAATATGGAACTAAATCAACATTTTATTTAACCAACCTCAAGTTCAACCAACCTATTTATTTATGTGCTAAGGTCACCCTAGTTCCGACATAATATTATCCTTTCAATTTTAAAAAAAAAACACATAAATTATTGAAAAAAGTCCATCCCTCTGTGTTACATATATTTATTATTAAACCTTTCTAATCATCAAATATCATGACTAAATTCTACATAATCCTACGAGCATATTCATTTTTTTAAAAAAAAAAACTGATCTGAGACAATATTAGGAACTTGACTTTTAAAGTGCTCTTCAAAATAAATAATTAGATTCAACTTATCTCAACCCATTATTTATTCTTTGATTCAGTAAGAAGTAATATATATATATATATAGAGAGAGAGAGAGAGAGAGGAATTAATTGAGAACACAGCTCAGTTCCTTGTCCACCACTTTTACTGCAAAAACTTTAGTAGGAACAACCATTAAAGCAAATTAACCAAGATCAAATCAAAGGTCTCATCATTTGAAGTTAATTGTTTTAAGAACCCTAAAAATTTTAAGAAGGATGGCATATCTTTGTCTCTTCAGGCCACAGGTATGCCTCACACTTGAGGTTTAAGAGTAAGAGTTAAGAATCACTTGGACCCATCACACCTTGCTTTGAGACGAACCCCACAACTATAACAAACCATCATTAACCCCTTCTAAAATTAATCTCTTATTCACATATATTACTTATCAAATACTTGCTCTATCTCCCGCTCATTAATATAAAAGTTAGATATCTAATTTACTGATATTAAAGAGAAATTGTTTAATTTAGTCGTTTGTAAGAAATATGTATCAATTTTTTTAAAATATCCTTGATAATCATGGGTTTTGTAACTATTTTTTATTAGATACCCGCATATTATGCGTATAATATGGATACTCTAGATAAACTTATAAATTTGGAAAGCAAAAAAAATTGAGGTATTATATTTAGAATCGAATTAAACTCATTTGTCTAACTTCTATATTTAGCACCCAAGTTAGTAATACATTAATCTTCAAATATATGTGTATATGGGATGGTTTGACTTTAAATGATAGGGAACCCTACCCTACCCTGATGTGGCTATTATTTTTTTTTATTAATATGTATGTATATAATAAATAATTGAAGCAATTCATTGGGTTTGGTAAGGGGTTTTTGTAATTTCCCCTCACTATATATTTTGATTTTATAAAATTTTAGAGGGTCAATCACCACAGAAGTATCATTTTCAACAATCTGAGGCTCTCCATACTGAACAATTCATGAATATTATTATTTCTTTAAATGCAAGAAGTATAAGAATCCCATTTTTAACATGAAACTCACATTCTACCAACCAGCTTGAGAAATTTCCCTCATTTTGAATGAATCCCATGGTTTATAATAAATCCCATATGCTTCTATGAATCCCAATCCACTTTTTAAGTCCTCCATTTATAGCACTAGATCTTCTTCTTCTTCTTACCATTCTTCTGCACTATGTCTAAAGGAAATGTGAGAAAATATGGTCTTGAGAGGAGCAAAAGTGTCAAAGAGACACAGAAACCAAGCCAGAGCTTTTTCCCAAAATACCTCAAGAAAGTGTATCCAATTGGGCTTCAGAAAAGCACTTCATCTCTATCCTTATCCTCATTGTCTCTGTCTCTCTCACAGAACTCAAATGACTCTTCTCTCACAGCTGATTCTCTCACACCATTGGACCAGAAGATCTCATTGGCTCTCCGCTTGATTTCACCCCGCCAGAAAAAAGAGCCTCCTCCTTCAACTAAAACTTCACAGCAGCAGCAGCAAACAAGCCAACAGAACAATTCTACTGAGCCTGGGGAACTGAGAAGGTGCAATTGGATTACAAAAAACAGTGGTATGTTTCAGATTTCTCAGTTCCAAATAATTGTTAATTACTTTGGAAGGTTCAGTGTTCTCTTCTTCAGCATTGGAGCTTCTAAGCTAAGCTGTTCTAAGAGAGGTTCTGATCTTCAGCTGAAAATCTAAAGTCAAATTTACGATATATATTATAAGGATGTGTGTACGAGCACGCGCAGAAGAGAACTTCAGATAAGATCTAGTATAGTATATGATGTGGCTTTTAATTGATGCTTCTTATCAATGATGATGAAAGCTTTTTACTGCATAATTTTACATGAATCTGTTTTGCTTTTAGTCATTTGCAGTCAGAGAAATTGTATGAAAAATGACAGAGGTCTTGTGCAGATAAGGCATACGTGGAATTTCATGATGAGTGCTGGGGGGTTCCAGCTTATGATGACAAGTAAGTACATCTCAGAATGAAAATCATAACTTAGTTGTTGTTGTTATTTATGTTGCTGTTGTAAATAACGTGTGGGTATGTAGATGGAAGAGTCTCATATTGCTTGAGATTGTCGGTATCCAAATGTATAAATAAGGGAGAATTACTGTGAGGTGATAAAAAAGGTATTTGATATTAAGAAATTCCAATGATAAGCTAGTAGCACAAGCACATTGTTGTTTTTCTACACTCTACTCGAATTTGTCATTACATATTCCTTAGATATTGGATTTTTAATAATTAAATCCATTCATTGAGACCTTATAATAATTCTCCGTCTAAATAATAACATATAACTCCTACGATCTCAAGCAACATGTAACTCTTCCAATGATCCACACATTATTTACATCAATTGTCCATGTAATCTGCACTGTGATGTGATATCTCTTAATTGGTTGAATCATGAAACAGCAAATTGTTTGAGCTGCTTGCAATGTCTGGCTTGTTGATGGACTATAACTGGACAGAAATTCTGAAGAGGAAGGACATTCTCAGGTACTTGCAATTTTTTCTTCTGGGAAACAAGATCATAGTCTCAGTTTAATACTGGGAAGCTGATATAATATTATGCAACTCTTATACAGAG
The DNA here is from genome assembly GCA_025593235.1 of Vachellia pachyceras. Lineage (NCBI taxonomy): Eukaryota > Viridiplantae > Streptophyta > Magnoliopsida > Fabales > Fabaceae > Vachellia > Vachellia pachyceras. The sequence continues at coordinate 21,642 of JANTPZ010092074.1, forward strand.
AAGTTTTTGCTGGATTTGATCCTCACACAGTTGCAAAAATGGAGGAGAAGGACATAATGGAGATAGAATCAAACAAAGCTCTTTCACTAGCAGAAAGCAGAGTAAGATGCATAGTAGATAATGCCAAATGTATAGTGAAGGTAAGTAATTAGCCAAAGAAATACTGCTAATCTTCTTAATTATCCTTTTTTTTATAAGAAGGCCAAATGATATTAATAAGAAAAGATAAAGTACGTAAAGGTAATATCAAAGCCATATCAAAGAAAGAAAATAAATTGATAAATATATATATATATATATGAAAGTTTAAATACTACTACATCTAAACCACTAAACAAAGGGAGAAAAGGAGGGGAAGAGGGTCCCACTTTGCTTATGTGGGCCTTCCTTCAATTTTTCAATCCTCACCTCGAGTGCTATTATATTAGGCATCTGGCGATATTACATTCTACTAAGAAAGAAAACTCCCTCCAGGCACCGGTATTAATTATAAGATCCTACAAGTGAAAAAATGCCCTATGATGGTTTTTTTTGTTCCCCTCTTCTTAATGAATTATACCAATCAGACCAAAGTATACAGAGAGAATTGGGGAAAAGTCCCCCTGTGGAGAATTTGGACTTTATGCAATTAAACTTCTACGTTATGTGCAACTAAGTTTCCACATATGGAACTGAGCTTCCACATGTGCAACTGAGCAACTCCCATTTTGCAATTAATTCTCCAATGGGAGATTTTTTTCCCCAATTCTCCCATGTATATATTGAAAAGTTGTTAGAATTTTGATGAAAAAATAATCTTTTGACCCTTGTAGTTGTTATTAATTTGTAACTCAATCCATAAACTTTAACTCATTGCAATTCAATTTATATAGTTTAACCATTTAAAATACTAGCGCCTATATTTTAGAAAGTAAATGATATATTTCATGAAATGTAGGAACCAAAGCTAGAAATAGCTATCTTTATAAGGATAGAGTTGCAACGAATCATAATTAAAAGATTGAGTCACAACCTCTTCAAAACTATAGAGATCAATATATTCATTTTTCCTAAAATTCTTAACATTTGGATTAAGGTGTAAAAATACTCATAAGCTTTTGCCAAAAGTGAATTCAGCACTATATTCTTTTTTGATGTGCAAAAATACTCATGAATATTTAAAATTAGAGCAAAAATGTTATTACCGTTAAATATTAGCTAACACTGCTACCTACACATTAGCAAAAATAGTATGGGCACTACCACAAAAAAAGTGACAATAGATGTAAAGGTTTAGACATTTTTTACTCATTTTAAATGTTAATGGGTATTTTTTGTACCTCTAAAAAGTAAATAGCGTTGGATGCAATTTTGTTGAAAGCTCATATAACTAACTTTATAAAAAAAAAAAGGCCACCAGGAGTACAAGATAAACAATAGTGTAACAAACAGATCCAACTAAGTACTGTGTTCAATAATGACAAGAACTTGGTAGCTAATGAAGAATCTGATCTGAATTTGATGTTTGTGATCAGATTGTGAGAGAATTTGGGTCATTCAGTAACTACATATGGGGGCATGTAAACCACAAACCATCCATTAACAGATACAAATACCCAAGGAATGTTCCACTGAGATCACCAAAAGCAGAGGCCATAAGCAAGGACTTGGTCAAGAGAGGGTTCAGGTTTGTGGGCCCAGTCATAGTACACTCTTTCATGCAAGCTGCTGGTTTGACCATTGACCACCTTGTGGACTGCTACAGGCACAGTGAGTGTGTAAGCCTGGCTGAAAGACCTTGGAGGCATATCTAACTATACAAATTCTGAGAGATTATCGTGAACAACACTTTAAGTTATAGAGCTGGTGCATCAAATTGCAACTTGGATCTTCTGCAACTAATGTACAGTCCAATAAGAACATAGATACAGAGATTGATGAGATTCACTTAACATGTGGATCCTACCTCTATCTCAACAAGTCATGAGCATTATATCTTAGTGTTTTAACATGGGTGTTTTTTACAGATTGAGTATTTTTTAAGAAAATAAGTGAAAAATTACTGTTTGAAAGTATTATTGGTTACTATGGTATAAAATAAAGTCCTGATAGTATGTATGAAATCCTGTAAAACATTGGTACTTTCTTCCTATAAAAAAATATAAGGTCTTTCTAATCGATAAAATTTTTAAACACAGATTTTTTATTGATTTATATATTTTTAAGTTATATATGAATATTTGAGTTGGACTTGACGAGGGAAGATTTTCAACCTTCTATTGTAGTTGAGCTGGTAAATATATGCATAGTTATAGCTGACAGCTCCAATTTTTTCCTTATGGTTGGAGGATTTCTGGGTGATGTTTCTTAGTCTTTTTTTCCCTCTATCCAATGTATAATGATAAAGGATCATTATTGCCACAATAAATAAAGTGTGTTTGCTCCCTATTTGGCTTATTATTAAAAAGTCTTAGTGTTTGCATGTACCTACAAGTTTGTTGGTAAAGCAAACGCATTCAACCATTACAAAAAAAGGCTGCATTAGTAGCGACTATTTTATGTATTTGTAGTGGTTATAACCGCTACAATTACATATTGTAGCGGTTATACAAACCGCTGCAAAATCCATCGTGGCAAACGATTTAGCAGCGGTTCAAAAGAACTGCGACGCACATAGAATAAACCGCTACTAAATTTTCAGCGGTTACACAATAACCGCTACACATTCTCGACATAACGGAACGAGGTGCGAACATTTTGTAGCGGCCCAAAATCGCTACTAATCTAGCCAAAAGCAACAGTGGAACGTAACGTTTGCAGCGGTTATAAAACCGCTACTAATTAAAATAGTAATTCCCGCCCAAAAAATTATGAAATTTTCCTTCTAAACATTTGCAGCGGTTACCAAATAAAATAGTAATTCCCGCTCTTTTTTCAAAAGTGAAAAAAATTCCCTCCAAATTTTGTTTGCAGCGATTTCATCAATCGCTACTAATTTAAAAAGTTGTTCGCACCTTTTTTTATAGCGGTTGCAAAACTGCTACTAAAGGTAATTTAATAGAAAAAATAAAAAGGGGGTGGGTTTAAAAAATTATTAACAGTTGTAGCGGTTCTAGAACCGCTACTAACTATTATGAAATTTTTTAAAAAATAACTAGCTAATTAAAAAATTATTTGTAGTTAATAAATAAATTAAGCTAAAGAAATTGAAAAAAAATAAAAATAAAAACTTTTAAATATCGTTTATATTATATTGTGTAAAAAAACTTGTAACAAAAAAATAAAAAAAAGTAAAGACAAATTAAAATGAATGACGAAATTAAACATTTAGAAAAAAATAAAACAATAAATTAATAAGAATAATACAAAATTCAGAATTAATTTAAAAATATGAACAAGCAAAACAGTATGGAAGGAGAAAACCAAACATTTGAAATTAATTAAATAAATTAACATTAACAATTAATCTACAAGAAAATAAACCAAGCAAAATACTAAACCAGAAGAAGACAAACAGCAACGGCACTCCAACATTACAAAGCCAGAAGTGAAAAACATATGGGGAGGGGGAAGGGTATTTATAGGCTTTTCTGCATGCATTAGCAACGGTTTAGGTCACCGAAATTTGCAGTCGGTTTGATTTTAGCAGCGGTTTACGTCACGGAAATTTGCAGCGGTTTTTTTAGCAGCGGTTTAGGTCACGCAATTTTGCAGCGGTTTGAGGTGGCAACGGTTGTAGCTGCAACGTTTTAGGTGACGGTTTTTGCACCGATTTTTCATATTTGCAGCGGTTAAAAAACCACTGCAAATACGTTCAATATTAAAAAAAATTACGCACATGATTTATTTATTAATCATCATCAGCTCTAACAAGGGATAAAGCTTCATCTCCTTCGGGTAAGAAGTTTTGAAAATTAGTATGCTGGAATGGCTCCGCCTCATGTGTCAACTGTTCATCACTATCACCCATGTCATAAATATCTCTGGGCTTAAGATGAACAACCATACTCCAATCTTTATATTTCTGATCTTTGACATAATAAACTTGATGTGCCTCTGATGCTAGAATATATGGTTCATCGTCTGGAGAGTCACTTGTGTGAATGAGCCTTGAGAAATTCACAGATGTGATGCCCAACTCATCTGTGGTTCTTCCACGAGCAGTTGTCGTATTTACCCAGGAGCACTTGAAAAGCGCGACGGTGAATTGACCCTGGTAATTCAATTCGATGATGTCAACTAGCTTTCCATAGTAGGGGACACCTCCAAAACGCATGTCACCATCAATGGAGCTCGCATAACTTCTTTGTATCGAGTGTCCCACAAATCCCAGAATTTTGGGTGAGAGAACCTTGATCGCGTGAAACTGTACAGAACTTGAAGCCATTAACATTGTATGCGGTAAACCTTCTCGCATATTGGAGCGGGCCAATGGTAAGAGTTGTCAAATCAACTGGGTGGGGGTTGTTGTCATTACGCATTCGACGTGCAAACCAACTTAGGAATTCTCTATGTACCCTTCTATCAACCTCAACGAACGTCTGTGCCCTGATATGTAATTGACGCTTGACATAACTTCTAAACTCTCTGTTATAATTAAACCATGGTTTTGAAACTCGGACCAAAAACCTGCGAACCGGCCGTCAGTCCGATCCGGTTTGTGATTTGACCCCGGGTTGGGGTCAAACCAGCCTGACCCGGAGGTGACCCAGGGTCAAACCGGTCAACCCGACCGGTTTGCTGGGTTGACCTGGTCACTCTTTTTTTTTTGCAAAATTTTATTAGGATAGAGGTGAAGTTGTTGGATTATAGTGGAATAAGAACAATTGAATCTAAGAAGTTGTTGGATTAGAGTTGTTGCAAAATGTAAATAATGTTAAATAAGACATAAGTTATAAGTATATAATTGATTTGGTAATTGTAATTTTGTTAATAATAAAATTTACTACCTGTTGGCAAAAAAAATAGAATTCACTACTTAGTTTTTGAAATTTTTAATTTTGGATAGTTCGATTGTATTAATGTGTGATAAGATTTATTTTTTTCATTTTTTATTCCTCACCGGTCTGACCCCCGGTTTGACCCATTAACCGTTAACACACTGCCTTATCCGGTCTGGTCACCGATCCAGGTTTGATAACCTTGAATTAAACATATATATATATTAAATTAATAAGATAATATGTTGGTAAACATACATTAAATTAATAAGATAATAGGTTAGTACTGATACTCACTGAATGAAAGGATATACTTGACTGCAGTTGATGAGTACATGTTGGTGTGCCTAAAGAATCTCATTAGGAGTGGGGTTAAAGTATTGATGTCATCCAACTGCTCTTCCAACTGGAGGGAACAAACTGGCTGCCGATGTTGAGGGACCAACATCAGGGCAATCATCAACACGAGGACGACGGTTGAAAGATGTCTCGATGTCATCAAAGTACCGTGAACAAAAGTTCAGGACCTCATCCCCTATATAGCATTCCGCTATTGAACCCTTTGGCTATGCCTTATTCCTGACATATGACTTCAATTTCCCTAAAAACCTGTAATAAGTTAAAACATTAAGATAAATTAGTAAATTGGTTAGATATATATATATATATATATGTAAATAATGTGTGTGAGTACCTTTCAATGGGATACATTCAATGATATTGAACCGGGCTTCCGAGTTTTGCCTCTTGGACAAAGTGTACGAGGAGGTGCACCATGACAGTGAAAAATGAATGAGGGAAGATCATTTCCAGATGGCACAATGTGAGAATTATCTGCTGCTACAGTTGATCTAACTCCTCAGTGATAAGAACCTTTGCACACAACTTTCTGAAGAATGAACAAAGTTCCACCAACACCGTTAACACTTCTAAAGGCAATGTGTTTTTAAATGCCAATGGTGGTAATTGTTGCATAATGACGTGGGAGTCATGACTCTTTAATCCAGATACCTTCCGAGACTGCAAATCGATGCACCTTGAAATGTTGCTTGAATATCCATCAAGAACCCTAATGTTCTTCAACGTTGAGAGAAATATATCCTTATTCGGCTTCGTTAAGGTGAATTTGGCTGGTTGAAACTTGTCATTGTCGTCTGGACAAGTATCTTGACGAATTCCCATGGATTGTAAATCCTTCCTGGCTCGTAGATGATCTTTGAACTTCCCAGATTTGATCAACAAAGTGTACAGAACATTATCGCACACATTCTTTTCAATGTGCATAACATCAAGACTGTGACTAACATATTAGTCTTCCAATAAGGAAGAGTAAAAAGTAGTCTCCTCTTCCACCATTGTTGAACCGGGTCAACCTTCAAAGTACTACGTGGTCTCCTTCCGCCTCGTTTTGAATTATCAGTTTTTCCAAACTCAAAATTAACATCAGTAAACTGACTCAAAATATCGGAACCACTTAATATGACAGGTGGTCCTATTCTTTCATGTGTTCCATCAAAACGATTTCTTTGCAACCTAAATCTATGTTTGCCATCAAGAAATCGACGATGTCCGATAAAGCACCACTTCCGACTGTGTGGTAGGCTTAATGGCTCCGCGTCAAAGTTACACACGGGATAAGTGAGGCCAGTATGCACGTTCCATCAAGATAAAGTTCCAAGACCCAGAAAGTCACTTATCGTACACATCAAAGCCACACGCAATTTGAACAACTCCTTATCATATATATCATATGTCTCAACCCCATCATTCCATAATTCAACCAACTCCTTCATCAAGAGTTGCAGGTACACATCAATATCGTTGCCCAGTGCTTTCTTTCCTGGGATGATCATAGACAAAATGAATGAGTTCTGCTTCATACACATCCAAGGAGGCAAATTGTATGGAACTAATACCACAGGCCAAATACTGCAACTTGTGCTTAGGTTCTCGAAAGGATTGAATCCGTCAGTGGTCAGAGCAAGGCGTATGTTTCTCGGATCCGCCACAAAATCTGGAAATTCTTTATCAAACCCCTTCCAAGCCTCGGAATCCCGCGGATATCTTAACTTACCATCGGGATTCGCTTCAACAGCATGCCACCTCATGTGCTCAGCAGTTTTAGTCGAAAAATAAAATCTCTGAAGTCGTGGCTTCAAAGGAAAGTACCTAAGAATCTTTGCAGATTTCTTCTTCTTATTCTTCCCCTTCCCGTTTGGCTTGTATCTCGAGGTGTTAGACCGCTTGCAAATTTCTCGATCCGCATCTTCTCCCCAATAAAGCATGCAATCATTTGGACATGAATGGATTTTTTCATACTTCAAACCCAATTTAATGATAATCTTCTTTTGCATCATAAAAAGATGATGGGATCGATACTTTAGGGAATGCGTCGAGCAACAATTCTAATATCATCGACATTCCCTTATCAGATATACCACATAGACACTTAATGTGATACAATTTAATTAAAAAAGATAATTTTGAGTACTTTCCACACCTAGGATATAGAGCTTTGTCAGCTTCTTCCATGAGCTCAAAGAAAGTACGAGCTTCAGCGTTCCTCATGTACTGAAATTCCAGACCTTACACTTCATCTGTGACTACATTGTCATGAACCCCAAAAGCATCATGAAGTGCATCATTGACGGGGTGAACCCGATCCACTTCCACTCCTATTTGCGACAATGCAGGAGTACACTCTCTCAAGACATCACCAGTTTCTCCATGATATACCCAGTTTTTGTAACTTTGAGGGAACATTTTAACTATCAAGTGTTCCCTAACAACATCTTTAACATGCCATTTTTTGAAATTACAATTATAGCAGGGACATGAAATCTTACCATTAATCTTGCCATATCTATCAGCAAAATCCAAGAAACTGTTTAATCCGGCCAAATATCGAGCAGACGTGCGAGGAAACCTTATCCATGACTTATCTATCATATGAGACTTGAGCGTACTAAGAGACAAAAATTAGAGGAAGAATGGAGAATTTGGCAAGAAATCTAATTCTGAAATGTTTAAATTGGTGTTTGTCAACGGTCACATATAACCGCTGCAAAAATACGCGACAAAATGTATTACCGTTCAAATTTGCAGCTGTTTAAAACCACTGCTAATCAATTGACCGTTGGAAATTGTAGCGGTTTAATAACCGCTACAAATAAAAGAGGCAAATTTTTAAATTTCAAATTTGCAGTGGTTCATAACTGCTGCTAAAACAGAGGGAATTTTTTTTTTCAAATTTCAAATTTACAACGGTTCATAATCGCTGCTACAATAGAGGGAATTTTTTCAAATTTGCAGCGGTTTATAACCGCGGCTAATATTAGTAATAATTTATTTTTTCAAAAATTAATAATAATTATTCAAAATTTAAATATTAAAAAAATTTGTTATTTCATTCAAAATTTAAATATTAGTAAAATTCAACAATTAATTAACTTTAAGTAAATTGATAGTTAATAAAAATTTAAAGACCTTGATGAAGACCTTGATAGTTACAACGTTTTATTTTCCCAAAATTTACGGTAAATCAGCAAGTGAAGTATTAACTACATTTTATTTTCCCAATATACAATAGTTACAACGTTTGACATGCGTTTAGCGAGCATTATGATTTATGTAGGATGACAAATCAGTTAATTTAATAATAAAAATTTATTTAACTTTAACTTGTAAAATTATTTGTTAATTAAATATTTATTTTATTTAATGATTTGTAAAATTATTTAACTTTAATTTGTAAAATTATACTATTAATAAAATTTAAAATCTCAATTAAATAAAGTACAAAATTTTAAATAAATAAACAGTGTATCAAAAATAAAAAAAGAATACAAAAAATCAACTGTCCGCTGGGGGGCTGGGGAGTTGGGGGTGGTGGAGGTACTGGGGGTGGGGGGCCATGGTCGGCAGCGGAGGTAGCTTAGGTGGAGCAGAGCTAGGGAAGGCAGCCTGGAATGCCATCTGCAGCATGACATTCGCAGCCTGAAACAGTCACATCCATAAATCTCGTAAAGAAAAATCCATCTAAATCAATTAAGAAAGATAAATTTAATAATCCGTCATCTCAACCCAGAGATGGCTTAATGCCATTCAAACATCGAATGTATTATCCAAAATAAAACCTCCTATGTAGAAAACAATTGATATCAAAATACCCTTACCGAGGTGGCATATGCCCACTTCATAGACTAACATCAGCGGATTAGTAGTGATACAACATCATTCAAAATAAGTAAAATGATATGAACAGTATGCAAAGTCTAAACATATGGCAATATACACATCTTCCACATAAATGTCCCAAAAAGAGGAGGCCCTACAAAAGGCTAACACAATACTATGCCTCCAGCTCTTTTCCTTCCCGTCTTCCAGTACTGGGGCCCTCTCCTGAAAATATTGAAACCACGGGATGAGACATAAAGTCCCAAACCAACAGATAATTAACAAATATTCACGCATGGTTATAAGAGGTGAAGCAATGATAAGTTAATTTAAAAGTATATTGATTATATTTATAAACCAAAAGAGCATTTGATCATCAAATACACACCAAACATAATAATATACTCTAGACAGAGAAGTTGGTAGCATAATGAAGTTCAATATGAATAAATTAGTAACCAAATATATACCAACACAGTACATCACAATTATACACAAACCCCACCACCAAACTCCTCCTTGTATCACCTGACATGGACTCTAACCTCTAACGATGGCAGACTTGGCCAGAGTCAACCATCAATATGAGGTTAATGAGTCCCCTCCTAGCCGCCCACAAATGGGTCCAAGACTGGAAGGTGTCATACTCTCTATGGTTGCCCACAATTGGGTCCAAGACTCATGAGAGTTTACCATTCCCAAAGCCGCCCACAACTGGGTTCAAGATTTGGAAGGTCTAATATACTGTCAACCACTATGATCAGTAGTGGAGACTATTGCCATGGACTTTATGGTGTACCAAGTATATCTTCTTTCCAGACTTCATCACAACCCAAGCCCCAACTATACAGCCAACATCCTTCCATAACACATATTCTCATTTTTCATCACATTCTCAATTACAATGTAATATCTCATGATATAAAGAGTCATTAATATAAATCATAATGTCAACCTATTATCCGCTTCACCAATGATTGATAAACATATAGAACATAGTTTTCAAAGGTAACTTCATGTTAATTTCACAACTTAATCACCATAAGCAAATTTTAAATTAAGATAACACTTACGATTCAAGAGATGTTTTCCAAAACATCTTACAACCCATGACAAGCTTATAAAATAAATTAAATGTGGTTACCTCATGTTAAAGTAAATATGCTATACCACAATTAATCTTTTATATCCAAGTCCATAGGTCTATTACTTTTCCTTAAAATATTACCCAATATACCAAAAATCCCTAAAAATCATTATCTTAAAATCCTCTAAAGTCACAAATATCTTCAAACACTTATTAACATCCCAATTTCCTTCTTTCATAAATCATGTTTCATCCAATAGAATCACTAAAAATATTTATATTTCCTTAATTTATCCAAAAATACTAACTTTCAACATTTAAAGTTTCACAAAAATTTCATAATATTCATATTTTATCATCAACATCAATCCTTTCAAAAAAAATTTATAGGCTCTAATGAACTAAAAGAAATTATAAAACTCAAGCTCAATAGGTACAAATATCCTATATAATATATTCCAAAAATAAAAAGATTGTCTAAAAAAATTTATTTACAATTCCTAAATCAATCAACAACCAAACTAACCTAATGAAATCACCAATAGCACTCCCAAAATTCAAAATAAATTGTTGAATATCATTTTCATTTGGCAAATAATCATAAATAGTAATAATAGGTCTGATTTAAAAAAAATTGTTATAAAATAATAAAACAACCAAATCAAAAATCCAATCCAATGAAAATTATCCATTAACATCCTTCTATATTTATATACTCTTACATTGTCAAAACTCAAAACTTCTCAAAAACATAACTCCAGAAATTTCATCTAAACAGAACAAAATTACTACCATTGAAAGAGAAAAATTCATAGAACAACTTTCATGAAGGAAGTTTTGTGATTAGAGGCAGTTTTACTTACACAAAATAAGCTCCAAAATATTGAAAATGGCGGACAAACGCATAGCAAGTAGGGGAGAGCACGGAACCCGTAACCCGCACAGCCCGCCCGGACCCGCGAAAAATTCCCCGGATTGAGCCCGCCCAATGATGGCCTCTTACGGGCGGGCAAAAAACCCGCCCATTTAAAAAATAACGGGCGGGCTACGGGTATGCCACCGGGCTGCCCGTAGCCCGCCCGTATAGGTTTTTTTTTCCCCCTTCATTCCTCCTTCGACACAGGCCCCCAACCCAAAATCCCTATTCCCTAATTTTTACTCCTTCGAGTTCTACAGAAGCCTAACCCAAAGTTTGCCTAATTGCTTTGTTGCCCAATCCATTTCCTTCGAGCTTCGATTGTAGACAGCTCATAGCGACATAGCGTGCCATTTCACCGTCCCGAACTCTCAGCTCACGGCGACACTGCGACAGCGTGCCCTAATTGCTCCCCTCCCAGCTCTCGACAGCTCCAGCTGAGAGTTCTCTCTCAGTCTCAGACTTCGTTTGCGTATCTTTGCGATTGCGAGCTCAGCTTCGTTGCGATCTCATCTCAGACCGAGTGCGTCTTTGCGATTGCGAGCTCAGGTAATCTTCATTTGTGTCTTTGCTTGCTGGCTGGACTTCGTTTTTTTAGCCTCGATTAGATTCGCATTTTTCTTTGGACTGAGAGAGTCATATGCGAAGAACGTATCAGAGAAAGCACTAGTTGCCGAAGATCTTGCATTGCAACTTTGTGCTGATTCACTGACCTGATCAGTTTTCCATGCTTTGTTGGCAACCATGTAATTGCAATTCTTTGTCTGAAAGGGCTCCAAGTCTAGATATGCCTTTTTATTTTTATACAATTACATGATAAAAATTTAAAAATCTTTAACATGAGGTAGAGTGAAAGCACATGTAATAATGTGTTTCGTGGAATTCTGTTATCACTGCTTGTGCGGCAAATGGGATGGATATGAGGCTCTGGATCTCTTACAAGATATG
>JANTPZ010092075.1:0-28103 GCA_025593235.1 Vachellia pachyceras
ATACAAAGCAAGGAAGCGAACCTATAAAGCTCTTCAAAACTAAGCCCACTCGCATTATGATTGTAAATCTCATGAATTGCATGCTCCAAAACCTTCCACGTCTTATCTGCATATTTTGGATCCACTACAACCCGGTGCTTAAACGCCTCTATTTGAAAGCTCCTCTTCTTCTGGGCACTCATGTTCTTAAATCAAACTAGTCCCAAGCCTTCACAATAAAGTCAACGCAATCTTCAACCTAAATTTGGACACCAAAGTGCGCCCAGGCACTTGATTCAAACAAGATCTTCAGAATTCAGTGATCGAAACAGGCGGAAAACCCTAGTGTCTTTGGATGCTATTGAATTATGACTTTTGCTTTGGAGAATTTAGGATGCTAAACGAATTCTCATATTAGGGTTTTCCAGTGAAGCACAGAACCAACACAACGAACTGAAGAAGAAAAAGTGGGAAGACGAAGATAGAAAAGAAAAACCCCGAAGCTAGAGTCCCTTGGACTTGAAGTAGTGCCGGTGTTGCGGGCCAAGTCGCAGCCCCTCCAACGCAGTGCTTTTAAGCTGCCGAGCCTGTTTTGGCGTGTTCGCATGTTGTTTTCTTAAAAAATTTAATTTTTTTCATCAAAATGCATAATCACATAATTATTTTCCAACAACAAATTTTTAAACAATGACATTTTCAAATTTTTTTAAAAAATATAAATATTAATGTTTTATTATAATTTTAAATATTTATAGAAATTTAATATGAAAAAATAAAATATTTATACTATATTAAAATGAAAAGGTAAAAAATATAAAATTAATTATTTTTTAAATTAAAAAAACTTGTTAAAGCCACCAACCCGCGGGTTATGCTGAAAGGGCCAAATTTTGGCGTAGATTCAAGTCACGTTACCGGCTTACTTGTTTACTATTTTTCTTTTTTTATACAAACGAAAATAAAACAAAAGACAAAACAAATACAAAAAAGAGAACTAAGTGACACCCGCTGCCTTCATAAAAGCAACCGTAGAGGGTCCATTAAAGATGTGGTGTCCAAGAGTACTACCAAGTGCATTCTTTATCATACAATCAGCAGCTTCATTTGCATCTCTCTCGATAATTTTCAAACTGACATCCCAATCCCGCTGGAGCATCATTTTTATCTCGCTAATCATGCTCCGTTCCTCATGAAGATCCGATACCTCTTTCTGGAGGAGGCTGATAGTTTCCACTAAATCTGATATCAGAGTAAGCTTCTTTACTCCATAATCCCATGATCTTTTAAACCCCATTAAGCAGCCCCATAATTCCGCAGTAAGCCAATCCACATGGTTCAGACGCATAATAAAGCCTTCAAAAATAACTCCCCATTCATTAGGATGCCGCCACAAGCTGCGGTATCAGAAGCATAGGAGTAAGCACCATCCACTATGACTCGTATACCGTCTGAAATATTCTCAGAAGGAGGCTGTCTGTCAACTTCACATCTACCGTTTAGGTTCACTCCACTCATTTTAGTGCTTGAGCGAAAAATACAGTGATGGATGGCTTTAGCTTGCGTGAATATTTGCCCGTATCTAGCCTCATTACCCCTATGCATGTGCTCATTCCTTGCTCGCCAAATAAGCCAGCAAATTATAATGAAGTTATGCTTCCAGTCTCCCTCTTTTCTCATTAACTTCCTTGTCATATTTAGTTTAAACCATGCATGAATGTCAGAATCAAAGAAAGATGAGTGATATGAAGGATGTACTATACTCTCCCAAAATAGCCTTGTTTTATGGCAGTCCCGCAGCACATGAAGGTCATCTTCCATAAAGTTACTACACACATCACAAGAACCATTTGGATGAAGGCACATTCTTCATTTCCTGTGGTTAGTAAAAAGGTGTCCTTGAAGGGTTAACCAAACGAAAGTCTTGCTTCTCTGAGGGATTTTGAGTTTCCAAATAATGGGTCACAACGTTTGCCCTTCCTCCATTCTGTCATTCAGACTCCTATAAGCTGAGCTACTGTAAAGTCACCACTTTTATCCCACTTCCATCAAACATCATCATCCCCATTTCTATTTTTAACGTGTTCCCTCCTTTCCTAGATGCTCTTTCAAGAGTTCATAATTCCTCTCCAAGCACATGAACTAGGTTTCTTGGGATCAATAGTAGGTAGAAGGTCATCTCCACAATTATACTTGCTTCATATCACTCTCACCCAAAGGGCATATTTCTTTTCATAAGGCCCCATCCCAGCATCATCATATACGCCTTATTCTGTTGTTTTAAGTGCCGTATACTAAGGCCCCTACCCTTTTCTCTTGACACAACTTATCCCAAGCCACTAAGTACATCTTTTCTGGTCATCAGACTCTCCCCGTAAGAATCTCCGTGGGACCTTCTCCAAATTCTCGCATGTGCTCATAGGTAATTTCACAGTCTGCATTGAGTAACTAGGAATGGCGGACACAACAGATTTGATGAGCGTAGAACGCCCTGCAAAGTATAGCTTGTTTATTTTCCAATTGTTTACTGAAATTTTCACCTTGTCCACTATAAATGATATGTCTCTTTCGTTACCCGACCATGATGAAGCGGAACACCAAGATATTTACCTAGATCGCCAGTTTCAGTAAATCCAAGTTTAGTACTTATCTGTGTAGCTCTGTTATGGTTGACATTTCTGGAGAAAAACACCTTCGTTTTCGCAAAACTAACCTTCTAGCCCGAGGCTTCACAAAAACTATTCAGACATTTCTTAATAATTTCCACCTGATCAAGACTTGCCTCTGAAAAAATTATAAGATCATCAATAAATAGTGTATGTGATGCTACCTTATACTCTTTTCTTTCTGTATCCGGAGGAGTGATAGGATCATTCGGAACGAATCGTTCACGAAGTCTTGGAATCTGCAATGCAGATATCATCACAAAGAATTGCGTACTTTACTATACTCCTTAATTAAGGGGGGATGCGTAAATTCGATTCTTCCCCCAATAGTGCAGCCGAATTCCCTGTGTTAAGCATATGGGCTCTGAAGCCCAGTGAGCACTTTCAGACGACTGCCTGAATCAAATAGGAGGGCAGGACCATCTTTCACTCTACTTAGATGAAGCCTCTGAATCCAGATCGAAGAAAGTAATCGATTCTATGGATAGAAAGAGGTACGTAGTTACTCATCAAGTCTCATCTTTCCCTTGCAGAATCCATATATCCTCTGATTTAGCTGCAAGTTTCTCTTCAGTGTGCGAAGTCCGTCCTTGGAATACGCAAGATGGGCTAGTGTACAGACCCACGGAACCTCAAATACGTTCAAAGCCAATGCCGAGTTTACTACACTCAATGCAAAGGCCCGGCCAAAACAGTACTGCACAACCTCAAATAACAATAAGATCATTAGCGGCTGGTCGTTTAGTGCAGCTTGGTAGCGCGTTTGTTTTGGGTACAAAAACATCAAGGACTTGGGGCCTAAATGCCCTCTTCCCGGTATAATTGGATCAAAACAACTACCAATAAGCCTCGACCTCTGCAACAAAAAATAAATGTGAAATAGGCGATCCTTTTTTACACAGTTTGATAGGCTTCCAACATCCCCTCTCCAGTTCAGCTTGGATTAAATGGGCCAATTTCTCAATTTAGATCACAAACAAATAGGGGGAGATAGGGTCCCCATATTTGATATCACGCGTCGGGTAAAATTCCTCTGCCTCGCTACCTTCCCATAAGATGCGCAATTTAGGGGAGAAAATAAAAAATTTAATGGAATTTATAAGCCACTAGGGAAACATTAACTCTTTAATAACATTATCGGATCCTGTCATAGGCTTTTTTGAAGTCAATTGTAATGGCCATGAAACCTTTCTTCCCCTTCATATGTTGCATGGAATGAATAACCTCTTGAGCAATAATGATATTATCGGAGCTCACTCTGCCAGAAACAAAACTACATTGGTTTGGAGAAATAACATCCGGAAGCACTTATTTGATGTGATTAGCGAGCACTTTCATGACTATTTTATAGATTACATTGCAAAGACCAATAGGTCGAAAGTCCCGAATATTGTTCGGGTTATCCTTTTTTGGTATTAGGATAATAAAAGTATCATTTACTTGCTTGATATTAACTGGGTTTTCGATCATGTTACTGACACAATTGACAACAGAGGGACCAATTATCTTCCACTGACTTTGAAAAAATAAAGCATTTAAACCATCAGGTCTTGGAGATTTTAGTGCCCCCATATCAAAAATGACATTTTTATTTCCTCCCCATTAATACTAACAGCTAAGGCGTCCAAATGCGAAGGCACAATGACAGGGAAAGCAATATCACAATTTAGCAAGTATGAGGTCTCATTGTTATCTTGAAAGAGTTTAGAAAATAAATTAATGGCTAATTTTTTTATGTCGTCAGCATCATCAATCCAAACCCCAGAATCTCTTGGATTGCTTCAATCTTGTTCCAGACGCCGCCCATTTGCACGAGCATGAAAGAATTTAGAGTTTTTATCTCTCAAGGAATACCAGTTGATTTTCGCTTTTTAAGCCCACATCAAGTCTTCATGTATCAAGACATCCTTAAGTTCCTCCCATAACTTCTTATGTAGAAGGTCAAGAGAAGAAGATATTCCATCACGAAACATAGCATTAGATAAGCTATCTAGCCGTCCCATCAGATGTCTCTTTTTACGATGCAAGAAACCATACACCTTATGGCTCCATATCTTAGCACGTTCAGCAAAAATAGTTACATTGACAATCCAATCTTCATTTTCATCTCAACAATCCTTGACCAGGCGCTTAAAATCTTCATGTAGAACCTAAGAGGCATTCACTCGAAACGGCCTCGATACTTTTGGTTGACTGGGAGAAGCTGGGAGCATTCTGAGAAAGATGGGTCTGTGATCAGATTTATACCATGGAACGACCTCACCATTACATCATTAAACTTGTTCATAAAGGCTGTATTGGCAAGAACCCTATCAATTCTAATTTCACAACCCTCACGTTTCCAAGTGAATTTTGGTCCCACACACCCCAAGTCAACTAGTGTAAGTCCATCAACCCAACAACCAAAATCTCTATCCACATAACTGGAGGTCCGAGACGTAGATCTCCTTTCATGTTGATAGAGTGTGCAATTAAAATCACCACCAATCACCCAAAGGCCTACAATATTACTTCCAATCCGGGATAGCTGATCCCACAAGATTCTTCTACTACTTGCAATAAGACTAGCGTATACAGAGGTAATGAGAAACTCATCATTCCCATTTCTTTACCAAGCGTGAATAAATTGTTCTGTTATGTCTAGAACTTCAATAGTCCAGTTTGAATCACGCCAGAGAACCCAAAGACCACCCTGAAAGCCGAGAGAGTCCACAATCTTAAAATGAGAAAAGCCCAATCTGCTAGCAATCCGTTCAGCCTTCACCCCTCTACACTTAGTCTCAAAAATAGCAAGCAAATCAATAATATATTTAGAAGCCACCTCATGCATAAGGCCCACAAAAGATTTATTTCCTGTGCCTCTCACATTCCAAAAAAGACAATTCATGGGATAACATTGTTTATTAAATTGTGGCTGTAAGACCCTCATTTTCATCTATCACCGTCCCCTCATGTGTTCCTGAAAGACTCGGCTTGCTACATCCTCATCTCTCAACTTATTTTGGGCTTCTGCTCCTTCAAGTTCCATCGCTTACTTATTGGACTATACTAATCTCAGGTCCTCGGCCAAGTCACCAGAGTTAGATGTGCCTGATTCCCTTGTGTCCATTAAGGCACTAAATGGATTAGTTGAGGATAGAAAAGATTGTTTGTTGGTCTTGGACACTCGGTCCCACATCGCTTCTCCTGATCCTCGCGGTCCTATTCTCTTTGCCGCCAATGGTCACACGTTCCTTCCTTCTCCTTACATGGTCAACAGGGACCCACTTGCTCTTATTAGTAACATCTTTTCCAACATTTTGGGAATCCAAATTTAGACCACTCGAGAATCTCGCTCCCAGCACATCGTTACTTAAACTATGAGAACTGAATCCTCTTTGCTCGTTAACAGCCTTGGTGACATGCTTATTCTTCAGAATCTTTCGCTGATTACTCTTTCTAGTATCTAACATATCAGGGATGCTATTTTTTGCCGTGGTGGCTGAACGACCAAGTTCCAAGCACCCAACTTATCTGGTACCTGTGTATCACCGCCGACGGAGGCTACCGGTGTGCCCTCCTGTGAACGATCCCGCTTTTGGGATGTTTTTGCCTTGCTAGCATCCATCTGCTCACTCTCCTTATGTACTTTTCCTTCAGCCTCACTAAGGCTTGACGTGTTTTCCTCCCGAATGTTAGAGTGAAGCTCTGGGTAGCGATCCCGATAGTGTCAATAAAGTCCACAATGGGAACAAATGAGGTGAATGCCCTCATACTCCACGAACCTCCTTCCCAAAACGGTGACTGCTGAATCAAACGTTTTTTCATATCTAGCTCAACACAAATGCGAGCAAACCTCCAACGTTCCTTTAAATAAGTAGTTGAGTCCATCTTCAAAGTTTTCCCGACCAAGCCACCAATTTTCCATAAGCTTTCAGAGCTGAAGACTTCTAAAGGGAGAACCAGAATCCAAATCCAAGCAGCAATTTTCCTTTGACTCTCAACAGTCCAAGGATCAAAGTTTGGGGGCTACCGTTGAACGATCAGATAATGATCTGCCACCATCCAAGGACCTTCAAAATATACATAATTCATATCATCCTCGTTAGCGAACGACACCACAAATTACCCGTTATCCAGATCCGTGATTTCAAAAGCTTCCCTTGTTTTCCAAAGTCTGTGCAGAGCCACTTTCATGCCCCAGATTGGAATGGTCTTCCCTAATAACTTAATAATCAAAGATTTGCGCCATGGAAGACACCCATCTTTCATATTCTTCACTAGTCATTACAAGCGTAGGGCAATGATCATCATCCTCCTCTTTCTCATCATTCTTCCCCGACTTTCGATCGCCTTCTACTCCATCTCCAAAGAAAACATTCAAGCTTTCAATATGCTCGTGCCATGCTTTTTCGAAAACACTGCCCCCTCTTGAGTCCTTCAAACAGGAAAACTGGTCATACTTCAAAAATTTGTCCCTGTATGTTGCTTCACCTTCACCTTGTTGAGTTTCATCTGATACCACTCCCCCTTCTTCCAATGTCTGCCACACCTTTTTCTTACTCCGCTCTCTTCCATCTCCACCCTCTGACCCCCTTCGCCGTCACCCGCTCTCTCCTCATGTGTCACCATCCCCATCTACTACGATCTTGACTCAGAGGGCTTCGTTAGTGAGAAGAAACCCTAAGAGAGAAGAAACTCTAGGAGAGAAGAAGTACTGGGTTACTATTTTTCTTTCGGTTGACAATTGATAATTTTATTAACATTTACTAAAAGTGAAATAATTTTGCCTCTCTGTTGGCAAAAAAAAATTACATGCATCTCTATTTTGTTTTAAAAATATACTATTGATCTCGTGAAAAATATTTCGAAAATTTTTAAAATATTATTTTAAACTAAAAATTATATTCAAAAAATCTTGATTATTAACTTACGTTTCATTGTACCAAATTCTTAATTTATCTTTTAACATGAACATTTATCAATGACATATTTAATATTTTTACTAAATTTTAAAAAAATCAAAGAAAATTAATCTTTTAATTCTTCAATTTTAAATTCACTTATACTCTCACTAATTCTTTTTATAAACAATATTTTCCCATATAATCAAATATTTTTTTATAAATAGCAAGTTGTTTTGTTTAAAAGGTTAATTTTTTCCATTTTTACCCTTATTTATACATTTCTCATTTATTTTATTCATTTATTCTCTTTTACCTCATTTAACCCCACTTGTTTTGCATGATTTTAGAGTTGCCGCTTGAAAAAAAGGATGGGAAGGAGTAACTTAGCACGGTACCCGTTTAAAAAAGCGGTGGAGAAGTGCTTTTACGTAAATCAAAATAAGTATGTGAGATGAGTTTTGTTTGAACTTGTATGCAACGTAGAAAAAAGTGAAAAAAAAACTAACAAACTAGCTCATCAATTACGACTTGATGTCACCTTGTCTATGTAGTTGTAACTCGTTTTAGCAGACACCAATAACAGATGAACTCAATAAAAACACTCGCTACCTAGTCTCCATGTTTTTTTTTTCCAAAGTGAGCCCAGTTCCTAAGTTACCCTGACAGCTTGCAAAATAGATACAGGATAAACACTCAGTTATGTTACCAGACATTTGTTAATTAGTTACACATTCAGTTAGGAAGTTACTACACTATTAGCACTTAGTTAGCATTTAGTTGGCTATTTAATATTGGCCTTTACACGTGTATAAGTGACATGCAAATATCTGATGAGTAATACACAAAAGGTTTCTTCAATGTTCTCTTGCCTTGCTCTCTCTCGACCACTTCCCTCTACTATTTCCTTCCCCTGATCATATCATGGTATCAGAGCGATGAACCCTCTCTCCGCTGCCGCTGCTGCTGCAGATGCCGATATGACGAATCCATCTGCATCCAGTGCTACTGAAAGTGCCACTAGCTCCAGCACTAATCCTGCTCAACTCATTTCAAGTCCCTATTACCTACATCCGAATGAGAATCCATTTCTCGTCCTTGTTTCACATGTGCTTACCGGATCTAACTACCACACATGGTCTAGGGCCATGAAGATGGCTCTTCAATCAAAGAACAAGCTGCATTTCGTGGATGGCACTATAACAGCCCCACTGAGGTCAAATCCCTTGTATCCGGCATGGCTTCGATGTAATACCATGGTAAGTACCTGGATTACCCGATCCCTCTCCCCTACCATAGCTCAAAGCATCTTATGGTTGGATAAAGCATATGATATATGGTCCGATCTACGAGATCGTTTTGCTCAGAGTGACATCTTTCAGGTTGCTGAGCTACAGGAAGAGATTTTCTCTTTTAAACAAGGTGATCTGAGTGTTAATGAGTATTTTACTAAACTCAAGATTTTTTGGGACGAGTTCATTAGCCTTCGCCCAATCACACGCCGTCCGTGTAACTTCACATGTTGTTGCACTGCTTACCGTGACCAAGACTATGCTTTACGATTTTTGAAAGGACTTAATGATCGTTTTTCCAATGTAAAGTCTCAGATCATGCTGCTAGATCCTTTACCATCTGTTAATAAGATCTTTTCCCTGATCTTGCAACAAGAACGTGAAATGCATATAGAGGCTGCTCCAACAATCTTGTTTAACAAAGGACCCCCACGGCCTTCTGGTACATCATTCTCCAAGGGCCAAAACAAGGATGCCAATGCTAAATTCTGCACTTATTGTAACAGACCAAGGCACAAAGCTGACACATGTTACTATAAACATGGTTTTCCACCGGGCTTTAAATTCCGTAATCAATCCACTGCCTCAGCTTATCATTTCCAATCCCAAAATCCATCCTCTGGACCAGAGCTGAAAAATAGTTTTCATAGCAGCCCTGCTACTCCATCACCTCAGTTCACACCAGACCAGTATCAAAGACTTTTGCAACTTGTTCAATCCGTGCCATCTGCTGCCTCATCTGAGATTACTCATGCAGTCCATTATCTTAGCTTTCTTCCCTCAAACAATGCCAATCCAGGTAACACATCTGTCATTGCCTCATTTCTCTCCACACCTATTGGATCATTGATACTGGAGCTACTGATCATATATGCCACTCTCTGCAAATGTATTCGGATTATACTAATATTTCCCCCATTCCTATTAAACTACCCAACAATAGCTACATAACAGCCACCATATCAGAGACCATATGTCTCTCTGACTCCCTCAAACTTTGTAATGTATTCTACATTCCTGACTTTGCCTTCAATATTCTTTCTGTTTCAAAACTCACCTTATCTGTTCACTACTGCTTTCTATTTTTCTCTTCCATCTATTATATTCAGGCACTCTCTCCCTGGAAGACGATTGGTACAGCTGAAGTTTTTGAGGGACTATACATTCTCAATCCTGCAAAACTCAGAAACACAGTAGCCACAACTGTCTCCACACTTCTACCTTCCAAAACATCATTTGACTTGTGGCATCACCGCTTAGGTCACACTTCTTTTTCTACTCTCAAATTTTTACATCAGCAATTCCCTGCCATACAATGTAATCTGAAGCATGAACCTTGTGATGTATGCCATATGGCCAAACAAAAACATTTAAAATTTCCTGTAAGTGCATCAGTCAGCAATAAAATTTTTTCCCTGATTCACATTGACATATAGGGTCCATTTTCTGTTCATTCCATTAGAGGTTTTCGTTATTTTTTAACCAGTGTGGATGATTATAGCTGTTACACTTGGATTTTTCTCATGAAAACTAAATCTGAGGTCCGTGTGCATCTTCAATCTTTTGTCAATCAAGTTGAAACTCAGTTTAGTACTAGAATTCAAACAATTCGATATGATAATGGCCTTGAGTTTTTTATGGAATATTTTTATAAATCCAAGGGAATTATTCATCAAACTTCATGCATTGACACTCCTCAACAAAATGGTGTTGTAGAAAGGAAACACCAACATATTTTGAATGTTGCTCGAGCCCTTTTATTTCAGGCCAAATTACCTAAACTATACTGGTGTTTTGCTGTCACACATGCCACTTTTCTAATTAATAGACTAGCTTCCCCAATTATAAACCAAAACACACCATTCCAGTTACTGTATAATTGTTCACCAACTTACTTAGATTTAAGAGTCTTTGGTTCCCTTTGTTTTGCTTGCACACCTTCACACAACTGAACGAATTTTGATCCCAAAGCCTCCAAATACCTCTTTCTTGGCTTTCCTGCCAACACAAAAGGGTATATCTTGCTCAATTTGCATTCTCATAAAATCTTTGTATCTCGGGATGTTATCTTTTATGAATCATGCTTTCTTTATACTGCCAATACCTCACATGAACATGCTATCTCCTTACCAAACAATCTACCTCCCTTAGACTATGAACTTGAATCTCCTCCTACTTCTCTCCCCAACAACACCTTTGCTCCCATCTCTACCCCTGATACAGTTCCCCTTACACCACCCTCTTCATCACATTCCCCTCCAAATACTCGAATATCTTGCAGACCACGCAAACCACCTTCATATTTACAGGATTACTATTATTCATCTCTCATTACTTCAGCTGCACCATTTTCTTCAGGTAATAAATATCCCATATCATCTATTCTTTCCTCTACTAGTCTTTCCCCCTCCTATAGCCACTTCTGTTTACAACTATCCCATTATGATATACCCACTAACTACCGACAAGCCTCTAAGTCCCAATCTTGGAGGGATGCTATGAAAAATGAGATCAATGCTCTGGAACAGAATCACACATGGACACTTACTCATTTACCTAATGGGAAACAACCTATTGGGTGCAAATGGGTTTATACTAAGAAATATAAGTCTGATGGTTCCCTTGAACGGTTTAAAGCTCGTTTGGTTGCCAAAGGTTTCACCCAAACAGAAGGCATCGATTTTTTTGACACTTTCTCTCCTGTTGCTAAAATAACCACTGTTAGACTCCTAATTGCCCTTGCTTCTACAAATCAATGGCATTTTCATCAACTTGATGTGAATAATGCCTTTCTACATGGTGACCTTGAGGAGGAGGTTTACATAACTTTACCTCCAGGTTTTCACTCTTCAGATCCATCTATGGTGTGCAGGCTTCAGAAATCTATCTATGGACTGAAACAGGCTAGCATGAAGTGGTTTCAGAAACTGTAATCTCTCCTTATTTCCTATGGTTATACTGAATCCAAAGCTGATTACTCCTTGTTCATTAAAATTTCTGGTTCTAAATTTACTGCTTTATTGGTGTATGTTGATGATATCCTTTTGACTGGTAATGATTTGGCTGAAATTGAATTCATCAAGCAAAAGCTGGACTCTCAATTCAAAATCAAGAACCTAGGACCTGTCAAATATTTCTTAGGCCTTGAAGTGGCCCATAGCAAAGTTGGAATTTCTTTATGTCAGCGAAAATTTGCCTTAGATCTCCTAAGAGATACAGGATATTCAGATTGCAAGCATGCTTCCACTCCTATGGACAGACATACTAAACTATGTTCAAACAGTGGAAATTCTCTCTTGGACAAAGCTTCTTATCGTCACGTTGTTGGTCGCCTGCTGTATCTTACTATTACCCGCCCAGATATATCCTTTGCCACGCAACAACTCTGTCAATTCATGGCAAATCCCACTGACCTTCATCTCCAAGCAGCACACCGTGTACTTCGCTACATTAAGGCAGCCCCAGGGAAAAGGTCTCTTCTTTACTTCTCATACTACTACTCAGCTGAAGGGTTTTAGTGATAGTGATTGGGCTGCTTGTGTGGAGTCTCGCAGGTCAGTTACTGGCTTTTGCATATTTCTTGATAATTCTCTAATATCTTGGAAAACCAAGAAACAACCCACAGTTTCCAGATCCTCATCAGAAGCTGAGTATAGAGTTTTGGCTGTAACTACTTGTGACATCCAGTGGCTATTATACTTACTTAATGATCTTCACATTCCTCACTCCTGTGCTGCTTTACTATTCTGTGATAGCAAGTCAGCCATTCAGATTGCCTCAAACCCAACATTCCATGAACGCACTAAGCATATAGAATTGGACTGCCACTTGGTTCGTGATAAAGTGCAGACTGGTGTCATTCGCCTCCTTTCTCTCCGTTCCCATGATCAACTAGCAGATATATTTACCAAACCTTTAGCTCCAGGTCTATTTCAATTCTTGCTATCCAAGATGGGCATGATAAACATACATGCTCCAGCTTGCGGGGGGTGACAGCTTGCAAAATAGATACAGGATAAACACTCAGTTATGTTACCAGACCTTGGTTAATTAGTTACATATTCAGTTAGGAAGTTACTACACTGTTAGCACACATTTAGTTGGCTATTTAATATTGGCCTTTACACGTGTATAAGTGACATGCAAATATCTGATGAGTAATACACAAAAGGTTTCTTCAATGTTCTCTTGCCTTGCTCTCTCTCGGCCACTTCCCTCTGCTATTTCCTTCCCCTGATCATATCACACCCAGCGTGGAAGTAAACGGTGTTAACGCCGTCAATGCGTTGGCTGCCAACAAAGGTGTGGGCAGCTGAGGGAGCATGAATTGGAGGTGCAGCATTTCCGGCTAGAGTGAGCCGTCGTCTTCATGGTCCACGATTACGGCAACGACATCAGCTGGACCTCTCAATTTGATGGGTTTCAAATGTTAACGATCTACGATTTCATTTCTTCTTTCAAACTTCATGTGTTTAAAATGTGACAGATTACAATCACTCTGGTGTGGGTGGTATTTGTAAATTTTTTAACAGAATTCCTCTACCAAGTAAATTATTTAAAAGATGCAGTGAAGGAATTTTGAGATCCATTTCCTCCATGCCTACATCAGTCGCGGACGAACGCAATGAGAGTGATTTTTCAATCGCCTAGATGCATAATGGAACCCATAGATGAGGGATAAGAGGAGAAGATCGTGGAGATGGAGATGAGTCAAGGATGGCTGGAGATTGCTTTGAATAGCTACGGCGTGGCGGCTTACATGGCTATGCGATCTGATGTGACCCCTGCATGGAATGAGACATGCAACGTAGAAGGACAAGCTTTATTAACTGTAAAGTGTTTAGAGATATGCAAGATATTTTACGTCAATAATAGGTTATTTTGATCTGATTTTGATAAATTTTGTTGCAAATTTGATGAACAAAAAAATATTATAAAGACACTGGTTCCCTCGCTAGTCCAGTCTAAATCCCCAAGTTGATTAACAACAAAAAACTACACAATTAACAAGAAATACAACTTATTGAACCCATTTAGGAACGCGATAGAGAAATACTTTTACATAAACTAAGGCAATTATGTGAAAAAAATTATCTTATTTTACAGAAAAACACTATTGAATATGTATTTGAGCCCCCATAAGCTCAGCCAAAGAGGGTCATTAACAACCCATATTTTCATGTTATGATGAAGAGAAAAATGCAAATGTCCAGGCTTCCATAGACGACTGAAATAAGGGGATTGACATAAAAAAATTAAGCCATTAGCAAGAAACATACATAAGCTCATTAACAACCCGTGTTTTTTAGGTTACGATGGAGAGAATGCAAATGCATCTGCATCAACAGCTGAAATAAGAGGATTAACTATGCAAGTTAGGGAATTAACAAAAGGATTAAGGATCATTACCCATAAGTTTTCCTAAAGTATCATTGGATACTCAGAATTTTTTTTATGAATGTCGTCCAATAAGTACCAAAGTCATAACAATATCAATCAACTTTGTTGATTGAGTTTTGTTGAGATGACTGTCTTAATCTGACTGTCGTCAACAGAGCAATGCTATGGCTAGACGAAGCTAGTAGATATTATATTACATATGATTTTGTTAAGTTTCTTTTTTCTTCCTCTTTTGCTGTTTCTAGACTTGAAGGTTGCTATTTTTCTTATCTTTTGATTTTGATTTTCAGATTACTTCTGAAAGAGCATAGGGTTTGTTTTTCATATTGGTCTTTTGTTTTCCAAATTGATTAGCTGTTGATCTGGTTTTGGGATTTTAGAGTTTTTTTTTATTCTCTTATTTGATTTGGGATTTTAGAGTTTCTTTTCTGATTTGAAGATGGAGGGTTTCTTTTGATTTTTTAAGTGAGGAAGATGATGATGTGGCATCATAAGGGTGATAATACATCCTACCATAGAGATAGCTCATAGCACAAGCAGTCAACTAACAGTTGATCGGTTGGGTTTCTTAGGATTGTGTGACATTGCTGCAATTTTGATAGTTCGGGGCAACATTGATTGGAAAAAAATACTTCACAAAACTTTTAGAGTAAAAGTCACCCGTAACCCTTGATAAAAACATACAAGGGAATCATCAAATTAACTAGTGAATATAAGCATAAAACAACTACAACTAGCAAATTGACAATTAGATGAAAGGGAATTAACAACAGGGAAGTTGCATAAATTTCACTATTAATCCCCTTATTCCACATCAGACCTTATGCCACATATGATTCCATATATATGTGTATGGCTGTGTATTTTTCTCTGGTCAGTTTTCAAATCTAACTGCAAAAGAAGGGGGGAAAGCATATGCATAGTTGGAATTGTACATGGTATAAGATTTGACATGACATGCATATGTTTGGCTACAGTTGGAGTATAACGACATTGCTCCTCATTTAGCATTTGCAGGGTCATGTTGAATCCTAAAAAAACTTTCAGATACATATAGATCCTACATGACAACTTTCATCATAAAATGGAACCTTTAACCTTTTCAAAAACGATAATTCAAACAATTTGATCGAGCAGTTTATAGTCTCAATCCCTCGGCATCAAATGGAAGCATCTCATGCTTGAGTGATAGTTTCTGACTCTGCCCTATAACAAGACCAGAAAATCTATTTAACTGTGCCTCCTTTTATAAGCACTATGAAATTCTGTTTCTATCCAAACGTAATTTTTTCATGGACCTCCAAAACCCAACTAAACTCTATTGTTTGGCCTATATGACCACAGTTTACAGGACCTGAATTTCTCATTCTCAAATCGGTTTGGAGCCTAGAAGAAGCAAGGTTGCATTTTGAAGAATGTTGCATTTTGAAGAAGAGCTGAGTTTCACATGACCCAAAAGAATGTTGCATTTTGAAGTTCCCCTTGATAGATTCCAAAAGAAGCAAGGTTTGTACTTTAATTCATGCAGGTTTTATTACGAAAACAAGATTGTGTCTCAAGTTTCTTTCAAACAGGAACAACTCAATTGGGAAATCCATAAGCACTCATGAAAGTTGGAAACAAGTTCCTTCTGAGCAATCCAAAGGAATAATAACCTTGTTACTTGTGCTTCCCACCATCATTTGCCCTTATGCTTGAAATAGTTGTGGAAAGTCAGAAGTGGAATTGCCCAGTAAAGTTGGTCTGTTCAAATCATTAAAATCATGATAAGCCCATCAAGGTCCCTACAAAAGCGAAGACTGAACTGGGTCGAAGAAGACCCTGTGCCATCCCCATGTGCCCTTGAAAGAATGCTTTTACAGTTCAAAAGCTTCATATCAGGCTATCAGCAACACGATCTGAGTATCACGCTTTTATATTTAAACCCACAGAATGAGATGGAAGAGGGGAAGTTGCATTTTTTATGTTGTTGAAGGACACTCGTTTCGGGGAAAAAGAAGACACCTTTTCCAGGGAAGAACATCAACCGAGGACACCATGGAAAGTGGTAGAAACTGTATAGCAGACACAAACAGAGCATATGGGGCAGACAGTGTACGATGATCAAATTATCAATTCAGTGCATGTTTGAAAATATGTTGGGAAAGTAATTTTACACAAGTCGAGATAAGTATGTGAGAGGAGTTTTGTCTCAACTTATGTGGTTTTAATGTGCGTCCCAAACAAGTACTTAGTGTTGGCCGCTCCTAAGATGATGAAGGATTGGCATTTGCCTTATTCATGTTCTTTTTAAACAATCATGATGTATTATGAGGGAATGCACATCTTACAACTGTTAATCTGATATTTAATATGCCCGTTTGGGAACGCGGTAGAGAAGTACTTTTACGCAAATTAAGGTAAATATGTGAAGGAGATTATCTTGTTTTGCGGAAAACACTGTTGAACAAGAGTTTGACTTTTCTTAACGTTCTACCAAATAAGCCAAATGTTTGTGCACAGTGCTTGTTACTTTTTTTGGTAGGGGAAAGTTAAGAAGAGTTTAATCTTAGTGTATATCTCTAAGCTTAGAGAATGCTTATAAATATATTTACATATTTCCCGCCAATAGAATCTTTACATTGGCAGCAGAATTTGAAATCATAACCTTTCATCTTAAAAATTTTTAGTTGTATTTTAAAATATACTTTTTCTACAAATTTTTTGGTAGGCTATCCCAGCCCGCAGGCTCATCGTTTTCCTAACCATAGTGCATAGTCTTGAGCCTTGACTCTACTTCCATAGCCAGCAACTGATCTTGAAACACAACTTTGGTATGTGTGTGAGATCCTGATTGGTTGAAACACGTCAAACGATGTATTATATATATGTATGTATATGCGCACTCTCTCTCTAAGCAAAGCCTGCAAAGGGACAACATCTTCAACAAAATAGTCTCTGGCAAAAAAAAAGTTCAACAAAATAGTCTCTTGCTGCTGCCAATAAGGGGTTACATCACAGATTCACAGCCAAAGTTTCAAGACTCTACTGTTCGCTTCCATTTTCTTATATTTTCTTTGAGCTTTTGAAAGCTACACTGGTATAAACAATCACTCTTGCGTTTCAGAGAGTGGGGCGTTTCAGTACATAAAATGAAACGGAATGTCAAGTACTTAATTTTCAATAAAAAAATGTTTTCCATGCCCCAAACTACAGAAAAATGACAATAAGCTAGAGAAAGAATATTGTTGGCCAAAGTGGGGTCTAAGGGTCCAAATAAAGGAGCACAAAAAGTGAAGGATTAGGTGAGGAGTTCTCTGTTGTTTGGATTTCCACAGCTTTTAGGCACTAAAGTGCTTGTTTGGTAAACCCACGGGCACTTTAAAATACTTTTACATAAATTAAGATACAATTTCTCTTACATATTTACTTAAAACTCTGTAAAATTAGTTTAAATAAACGGATATAAACACTCAACTGAGAGTAGAGAAAAAGACAGCAGGTACAGCTAGTGGTAAAGGGGAGAGGGTGGGAGATGAATTGGGCCTGGCTGAGCCCAGTGGGCCAGGAAAGTGATCATGGATGTGACATCTTGAAAAGGGAGAATGTTGTTGATATGTGTGGTGGTGACAATGATATTATATTATTATGACTTTTAAAACGTATATGTGTGTATATGTGTGTGCTACGCCAGACCTTCACTGATCTCTTTTTAGGTCAGCAGATGCTGAGGGTGCATGTGTGTGCATGAAAATTATCATTGTCTGATTTATGAAATACATGGATTTTATGCTCAAGTGGAGATAACATTAACATGACTAGGCTGTATGAATTAGGGAGTGAAATGAAATAACCAAATTAAGAGCTCATTCGTTTAGAAATCCATTCTAGAATATCTTTCACAGAGTTTGAGATAAAATTTATGTTTTGTATAATAGATTTTGTAAAAATATCTTTTACGAATTCAAGGGCAAAATCTAGATTTTGAAAGGTGATTGTGTTTAAGATGTTAGCTTTTGCTGAGTTCGATGTAAAAAGTATATGAAAGAGGAAAAAGAAATAAAGAAAAAAAGAAAGAGAAAATTTATTATAAAATGGAGTGTAATTTGACAAGAAAATAGCTTTTTTAAAACGTATATTTCAAATCTAAATTTTATTATAAAACTTATGTTTTAAAAAAATATGAGTACTTTAATAAAAATTAAATTTTAAGGTAAAACATAGGTTTCAGAATTGAATCCAAACGAAACCTTAACATGAATATGATACTAATGATTTTGTGTGTGTAGTGTATTATGTAGGGTTCGTAGTGTCCCAAATGGTTTGTTTTCGCATCTTGATGGCTTTCCATGTGTTAGTGATCATTCATGTAAAGCACAACCTACATTCCCATTCCAACCATTGGGCCCCTTCCCTCACTCCCCTTCCCCAACTGCTAGTATTCTCACATAAAAGGGAGAAGGTTCGATCATAGGGAGTGTCACTTTGTTGTGGCCCCAGTCATGACGTTTGGGGATGTATCACCACAGCTTAATGAAGTTAGATTGACCTACTTGTGTGGCCAGAACTAAAGGGCTTGCTTGACATGCTCCACTACCCGTAGGGACATGCCCCAATGAATCATGAGTTAGGTGTCCTGCCCTTAGATTGTGGGTGAGTTCAACCCCTTTCCTAAAAATTCTGTATCAAAAAAAAAACTTGAAAGCTTTGTCATCACCGGGGAGGGATTGTGTCTAATAAAAAGAACACTTCCTCTTGTAATGTAAAGAATCAATGTATAATACATGTGCATTTAAAGGAAAAAACTTGAAGGAAAAAACTTAAAACTATAACATCTCATGACATGATAAACTAAAGTTATAATCATTCAACTGGAAAAGGTGTCAAAGACATTTAATGCATAATAATACTTTGAATAATGTTACTTTCAATTGGAGGATACATGTGTCGATAAAAAATTAATAAGATAAACCAATAGTGTTGCTTCTAGTGAAGGGAGATAATTATGTAGAATGGGACGAATGAATATTTAAATTTACGTTAAGAGCAGCGGTAAATGCATGAACATTCTCAAAATCACATAACACGATCAAAGCCACCAATGAGAACCTTTTTGAGCTATATGGTGGAGTTTTTTATACACGGTGGCCTAAGAATTTAATTTAAGTACACCCACGCTATGGAAAAAAAATCATTAAACTTGAAGGGACCACGAACGGCACGCATATGGCAAAATATATAATTTAAATTTTGGAACCCAGCGGAAGAAAAAACTGGTAACTTAGGGCCCGTTCGGGATGGTTTTGAGTTTTAAAATTTTTAAAAACAGAAACTAGTTTATGTTTTTAATTTTTTTTTTCAATTTGAAAAAGGTGTTGTGAATTATAAATAGATAATGTATGTTAAATCAACTATGTTACCAGATGAAAAAATAAAAAATAAAAATTTTGAAATAAAAATATAAAAATGATAGAATTAATATCAAGTAATACCGATAATGCGGGCCAGCCCGCCAAACCCTCCCCTGTTGGCGGGCTGCAACTGCCACTGGTGGGTTGGCGGGTTGCCAACATATATATATTTTTTATTTTTAAAAAAAATTAAATTTCTTTTTTACTTTTTTTACCCAATTTTTTTCATAAGATTGTATAGTCATATCATATTAATTGACTCATATAATTCTTTTTCTACTAATAAATTTTTCAATAATGATTTTTTTCATGTTTTAAAACAAAAATTAAATATTAATGTGTTGTTATAATTTTAAATATAATATTATAGAAAGTTGATATGAAAAATAAAATATTATATACTATTTTTTATTGTATTAAGTATTATTTATCATACTTTAAAAAAATATTGAGATCAGAAAAGTAAGAAAAATATATAATATATTATTTTTAAAATAAAAAATTTAAAAAAAGATGTGGCGGGCTAGAGCCAACCCACCGCCTGTAATAAAGGCGGGACGGGGATTGGGGTTAGAGTCAAGCGGAGCTGGATTCGTTATTAGTTCAGGTGTCGTGGTTGGGTTTGGATTTGTTGCGGGTGCTAATGGCAGAGGAGGAGTAGGGTTCGAATAAGGTGGAATCGGAGTTGAAGGGGCGGAACCGGAGCCAAAGTTGGGAGTGGGAGAGGCAAAATTGGGGGGCGGGAAAGGCGATGACGGTTGAGTGAGAGATGATGAAGAGGGAAGGAGAAATGTTGTTGGGAAGGGTAATAAATTTTTCAAACTAAAATCTGAAAACCTTTTTTGGTGGTTTTCAAATCTGGATAAAATCTATTTTGAAATTGTGTTAAAAACCAACTCAACCCTATTTTAACCGAACACGTTTTATTTTTAAAATTGTATTTTAAAATCAAAAATCAAAAATTCAATCCAGGGGGCCCTTAGTTTTTTGGTTTCTCGTACATGTCTCCGCCATGGGAGTTTCTCGTGACATTTACAATTATTAGTCAAATCCCTCATGTGTTGTGCCATCCCAAAGGATTTTACCTTCCCCATTTTAAGAAGCTTGGTTCCCTACTGTTGCCTCATTAACAACTCTATGCCTTTTTAAACAAAATGTCTGTTTGGTTCAACGTTTATAGTATCAAAAAATATATTTTATAATTTTTTCATAAAATAAAATAATTTTCTTCACATATTTATCTCAACTTACATAAAAATAATTTTATATTGTGTCCTCAAGATTCGTCTAAAGCTCTCTCTGCTTTCCCACTCAAGAAATGTAAATAAAGGAGCCGCAGGAGCATGTGCGACTGATCAAAGAATAAATAAAATAAAGCCATTACGGCTCCTTAGCTGGACACTTGCCCCATATGATATGTGTTTATTTGGGAACACCGTTTTCTAAACGGTACACATAAATCGAGATAAAACCATCTCGAAATCTGTAAAAACCGTCTTGAAATTCATTAAAATCATTTCAAAATCTATAAAACCATCTTGAAATCCGCAAAATACCTCAAAATCTGTAAATTTATTTCTCTCAACAGAGTTTAAACACACACGATGTCCACTTCCAAAAGAAACCTACAAAAGTTCACTCCAGGAAAAAAAATCATTATCTCAAGATCGTTATTTTCTGGGCATATCTCAAATATTTATTATAAATATCGACAAATTCGGCACTTTGGAGTGATAATTAATTTTTCTCTCAAATGCCGTCACTGTCAATCCAGTTATGTTTCACTGTTTTTTTTACTCTGTTTCGGAGTTCTCGCATGCAAAATACAGCGCGAACACACATAAAAAGGCATGTAAATATGATAAACAAAACAAAATTATTTCCAAATGCACAGAACACAATAAATTTCTTTTGTAAATTCGATTCCCTTGAAACGACCCGGACTCTTTTTTTTTATTTTCCTGGTACGAAAGCCCCCCACCCTTTGATTGATGGGGAACTCATTTGCAAACCACAGTTAAAACAAAGCTTCCCTATAAAATCAAACCTCCCACCACACTTTCCTCCCCCATTCTTGTTCTCTCCACTTCCATTGACCACTGTCACCCACACACACACACTCTCTATCTATCTATCTATCTCCGGGAAAGGAAGTGATCCATAGAGAAGCGTCTGGTTTAATTGAAACCCAAATGACTGCGACACTTCTTCACCAGAGAGAACGGACTTCCTTGCCCAGATCCTCTTCCTCTCGGCATTGTACCACGAATTAGTCTGAAATCTCTTGAGGCTCAATCACTAATATCCCATCCTTTCTCACTTTGGAGGACTGTGTTTTGTGGTGTGGCAATGGCAGAAGCTGCAGAGCCCAAAGCAGTGGCTAAGGCAGAGAAGAAGAAGGAGCAGAGTTTGCCCTTTTATCAGCTCTTCTCTTTTGCAGATAGGTATGACTGGCTGCTCATGATCTCTGGGAGCTTGGGGGCTATCGTTCATGGCTCCTCCATGCCTGTTTTCTTTCTCCTGTTTGGTGAAATGGTTAATGGGTTTGGCAAGAACCAGATGGATTTGAAGAAAATGACAGAAGAAGTATCAAAGGTCCCAGTCCCGCACTTCATTCAAATATCGAATCTTTTTTATGTATACCACAAAATTTATCTCAGATCTGAGATCTAACACCTCTTCTTTCTTTCTCCTGATCTTCATTGCAGTATGCTCTGTATTTCGTGTACCTGGGCCTTGTCGTTTGCATATCATCGCATGCGGGTACGACATTTCTTTTTCATTTTTTGCTCCGTAATTCATCCGTTTCTCCTTATAGATATTGCTCGTCGTGACCCATGAAGAGCACTTGTTGGCCCATAATCTTAAGTCTAAGGACGATTGGAACCATTTCATATGACAAGAGTGGGTGAGAGCCCACGTGTTTCATTAGCATCACCATCGTCCTTTTTTCTCCTTTCACTCTTCATTCTCGCAACTTTTATCTCCTTGCTTAACATTTCATTGATGTGACTCTCAAGCATCAACCTCAAGTGGTTGATTAATTATGATACACTTTTAATTAATCACCTCAAGGGACAAAATGACTCTTTTTTTCTGCTGGTAATGGTTTTTTTTTTTTAATTTCTATTCCAATGAACCAGAAATTGCCTGTTGGATGTATACGGGGGAGAGGCAGGTGAGCACGTTGAGGAAGAAATATTTGGAGGCAGTGCTTAAACAGGACGTCGGGTTCTTCGACACAGACGCCAGAACAGGGGATATTGTTTTCAGTGTCTCTACTGATACTCTGCTTGTTCAAGATGCTATTAGCGAGAAGGTTTCTGTGAATTTGAATTTCCTCTGTTTTGATTGATGGTTCCAATTCAAACATATTGCTGAATGAAGTTTTTATTGCGTGGGGTATGTGTTCAGGTTGGGAACTTCATACACTATCTCTCAACTTTTCTGGCGGGTTTGGTGGTCGGATTTGTGTCGGCGTGGAAGCTGGCGCTTTTAAGTGTGGCGGTAATTCCGGGCATTGCTTTCGCCGGTGGCTTGTACGCTTATACACTCACTGGCCTCACTTCAAAGAGTCGTCAATCCTATGCCAATGCCGGCATAATCGCCGAGCAGGTGAGCTTCATTCGTACAGCCTTCTTTCTTTCTTTGACAGCAAAAAATTTCTCTTTCTTGCCTTTTGGGTTCTGAGTG
The DNA here is from genome assembly GCA_025593235.1 of Vachellia pachyceras. Lineage (NCBI taxonomy): Eukaryota > Viridiplantae > Streptophyta > Magnoliopsida > Fabales > Fabaceae > Vachellia > Vachellia pachyceras. The sequence goes on from JANTPZ010092075.1 coordinate 23,301, forward strand.
TTCGATAATATTCTGAGTGCAGTGAGCGCATGCTCTGCTTCCACATAAATTTGAACCCTGTGTTGAATTTTAGATGAAATGATGTTTTATCATGTGGAGCATTCGGCCAAAAAGCTTTTCGCTTTCAACTTTCCGAATAAAATATCAAGAGCCATCATGACTTTCTTCTGTTGGTTCTGTACCATGTCGACGAGCCACAGAATCTAAACTTAAAACAACACTTCGTTGTGATATAATATTTTACGTGCGATACAACCTTATTGTACAACAAATCTTCTCTTTAGTTTTAGGGATTTTCGATAATTTGCTTTCCATAACCATGGCAGAAAAATAGGCCCCATTTTGAAAAAAAATGAAGATTAATCGCTATTTTTCTGCAAAAAATCGTACAGGCAATTGCTCAAGTTCGAACAGTTTATTCATACGTTGGAGAGAGCAAGGCCCTTAATTCTTATTCTGATGCAATACAAAACACACTGAAGCTTGGATATAAGGCAGGAATGGCCAAAGGTTTGGGTTTAGGATGCACATATGGGATAGCATGCATGTCCTGGGCTTTAGTCTTTTGGTATGCTGGTGTCTTTATCAGGAATGGACAGACAGACGGAGGCAAGGCTTTCACCGCCATTTTCTCCGCCATTGTTGGTGGCATGTAAGACTCCTATTTCAAGACTTTAAGTGATGGTTGTATAATTCTATTTCACTCAAGCTCTAAGTTCTAACCAAGTCTTTACTTGCTATATACAGGAGTTTAGGGCAGTCGTTTTCAAATTTAGGGGCGTTTAGTAAAGGTAAAGCTGCTGGATACAAGTTGATGGAGATAATCAAACAGAGACCTACCATAGTAGAAGACGCATCAGATGGAAAGTGCTTGCCCGAGGTTCATGGGAATATCGAATTTAAAGATGTCACTTTCAGCTATCCTTCTAGGCCCGATGTTATCATCTTTCGGGATTTCTCTATCTTTTTTCCTGCTGGGAAAACAGTGGCTGTTGTTGGCGGAAGTGGGTCAGGAAAGAGTACTGTGGTTTCACTGATAGAGAGGTTCTATGATCCTAATGAAGGTAACTAACTAAATATGCTCTGCTAGCTAGCTCTTCGAGAAATGCCCAAGCTTTTGCTTATCTATTTATCTGACACTTGCTACTTCGATTGGCCAAACAGGGCAGGTTTTACTGGATGATGTAGACCTTAAGACAATAGAGTTGAAATGGCTACGTAGCCAAGTTGGGCTGGTGAATCAAGAACCTGCACTCTTTGCAACCAGCATTCTTGAGAATATACTCTACGGAAAACCCGATGCAACCATGGCTGAGGTGGAAGCTGCTGCTTCTGCTGCAAACGCTCATAGCTTCATTTCATTGCTTCCAAATGGCTATAACACTCAGGTTGATACACAGGAAAACTCTTCTACTGTATCCAAGTTCTAAATTCTTTCTCAAAAATTAGGTGTAAAACCTATGTTTTGTCGTGTGTTATGACAGGTGGGAGAGCGAGGAGTTCAATTGTCAGGTGGTCAAAAACAGAGGATTGCAATCGCAAGAGCAATGTTGAAGAATCCAAAGATTCTTCTTTTAGATGAAGCTACGAGTGCTCTTGATGCAGGTTCTGAAAGTATCGTGCAAGAAGCACTAGACCGGCTAATGGTTGGACGTACGACTGTGGTAGTTGCCCACCGTCTTTCAACCATAAGAAACGTAGACTCCATTGCCGTTATACAAGAAGGACAGGTAGTTGAGACAGGGACGCACGAAGAGCTGCTTGCCAAGGCAGGGACCTATTCGTTACTGATTAGATTCCAAGAAATGGTTGGAAACAGAGACCTGTCAAATCCATCAACTCGCTGGACTCGTTCATCTTGGCTGAGCCACTCGCTTTCCACCAAGTCTTTGAGCCTCCGATCCGGGAGCTTGAGGAATCTGAGCTACCAGTACAGTACCGGAGCAGATGGTCGGATTGAGATGGTATCAAATGCGGAAACGGACAAGAAAAATCCGGCTCCTCGGGGTTACTTCTTCCGGCTGCTCAAGTTAAATGCCCCGGAGTGGCCTTACTCAATCATGGGAGCCGTAGGCTCTGTTCTCTCTGGGTTCATCGGCCCAACATTTGCTATTGTGATGAGCAACATGATCGAGGTGTTTTACTATAAGAACTACACATCCATGGAGAAAAAGACCAAAGAGTTTGTTTTCATATACATCGGAGCTGGTCTTTATGCTGTGGCTGCCTATTTGATACAGCATTACTTCTTCAGTATAATGGGGGAAAATCTCACCACAAGGGTTCGTAGAATGATGCTTGCCGGTATGTAGTTTAATACTTTAATCTTGTTCGACTACGTTACTGCAATAGTTTGCTTAATTTAGCTCAGTTCTAACATTTGGTCATGAATGCGTGATGCAGCAATATTAAGGAATGAAGTAGGATGGTTCGATGAGGAGGAGCACAATTCAAGCCTGGTTGCAGCAAAGCTAGCGACGGATGCTGCTGATGTGAAGTCAGCGATTGCTGAGAGGATCTCAGTGATTCTGCAGAACATGACGTCTCTGTTAACTTCATTTATAGTAGCCTTCATTGTGGAATGGAGGGTTTCTCTGCTCATCCTCGCAACCTTCCCTTTACTTGTTCTAGCTAATTTTGCCCAGGTAATACATATAACCCATTCTTCTTTCAATTCAAATTCCCCTCTCATGTCTTTATATTATCAAATTATTACCTTTTGGACCCTGTACTAAGCAACTTTCTCTGGTTAAAATTTTTGGGAAATTTATTCTGATACCTTAAATAAGGGATTTATTTAATGAATGGTCCCAAAAAAATAAAATATTTATTTTGAGGTCCCATTGACAACATCATGCGTTGAATCCCATGTTATCAATGAGACCTCAGAATAAATATTTTATTTTTTAGGACCATTTATTAAATAAATTTTTTATTTGAGATCAGTAAATTTTTTAAGATTTTTTAACTTGTGTCAGATCCCCCACTTTTTTCTCTATCAGAATCTAACTTTACATGCGAGCTTGCATTAAACGACAAAAGCAAAAACGACAAGGTCGAACACTTTGCTTCCAGTCAAAGCATTAACTCATGCACATCTATTCATTTTCATTTTTAGATTCCATAGCTTCCCACCAACACCGACAATCCACTGTCATTTTTTATTTTTTTAAAAAAAGTAAAAAACATATATAAAGGTATTTATTAAAAAACAATTTTTTAAAATATAATTTTGTCTGGGAACTTTAAATTTGACAAGCTCTTCACCGGTGGAGTTTTTACTTTTTTTTTTTTCTAAAACCGGTGGGAGATTATTTTTTTTGATCAAAATGTATTTTTAAAAATGATTTTTTGTCTTTAAAAATGAAAACTTATTTTAATAAAAGTAAAAGTAACTTTGATGAAAAGTAAGTTTAAAGAAAATGAATCTTATTAAATAATACATATATATATATATTTTATTTTATATTGTAATAAAATTAGTGAAAAAGTAGTTAGAATATCACATTTTGTAATTTAACATATCTAAGTCACGATTTTGAGTGTTACATGTTGCGATTTGAAATTTTCACATCGAGATCGTGATCTAAAGTATCTTATATTATGACTTGAAATTTTAATGTCGGCGATCTAAAATACATTATAGATAGAATGAATTTTTTTCTCCTTTTGTCTAAAACATATTTTAACTCCAGCATGCGTTTCGCTGAAAGCCTTCCCCAAACACCATGCATTTCTCCTTTTTTTGTCCAAAAGCATTTTGCTTAATACATCGCGCTTGTTTGTTTAGAAAAGTTTATTTATTCTCGAAAAACATGTTCAACAATGTTTTTTTGTATAATGAGATAATCTCCTCCATATATTTACCTTAATTTACATAAAAATATATTTTTACCGTGTTCCTAACCGACAATGTATTCTTCCCCTTGAGTTGAGATGTTGGCTCCATCTATGTCTGCGTCATGAATCGATGTGTTGGGTTCATTTTCAAAGTAGAGGGAAGCGAGCAAACTTCTGAAAAGGTTTGTTCAAGAATGACGTTGATTGGTCGAGAATCTACTCTTTGCAATCTATCAATGTCGTTTTAATGTGGGCTTTCCCAATTGACCCGCCCCACTGACATCAACTAATAAATTGCTAGTAACTGTTTGGTAGCATTGCCCAAATTCAAATTTCCTTCCTTCAAATTCTATTATTCCCATTTTACCCTTTCAACCTTACAACCTCAAAGCACATTGTGTGAATCTAATGGTTATCTTTTTTGCCCCCCATGAATCTAATGGTTAACTTTGATTCACTGAGATTTGCAATGTTTTGAATTGGACAGCAACTCTCTCTCAAAGGGTTTGCCGGAGACACGGCGAAGGCCCATGCAAAGACGAGTATGATCGCCGGAGAAGGAGTGAGCAACATCAGAACAGTTGCTGCGTTCAATGCTCAGCACAAGATCTTATCTCTCTTCTGCCACGAGCTTCGGCTCCCACAGCGCCGCAGCCTCCGTCGCAGCCAAACTTCGGGCCTCCTCTTCGGTCTCTCCCAGCTCGCTCTTTACGCCTCCGAAGCTCTCATTCTTTGGTACGGTGCCCACCTTGTCAGCAAAGGTGTCTCCACCTTCTCCAAGGTCATCAAAGTATTTGTCGTCCTCGTCATCACGGCTAATTCAGTTGCCGAAACTGTAAGTCTCGCTCCGGAGATCATCAGAGGCGGTGAAGCCGTCGGTTCCGTCTTCTCAATCCTCGACCGTCAAACGAGGATCGACCCAGACGATCCCGATGCCGACCCGGTGGAAACAATCCGCGGAGA
>JANTPZ010092076.1:0-15944 GCA_025593235.1 Vachellia pachyceras
AAAGCCCCCACCCTTACCTATCCCACCACCTATACCTCCGCCCTTTCCAAAACCTCCTCCAGCGCCCCCGCCAAAGCCACCACCGGCACCACTACCCAACCCTCCACCTTTTCCAAAGCCACCACCAGCACCACCACCAATCCCATGCCCTCCACCGAACCCACCTCCGAAGCCACCGCCTCCGCCAACTCCACCACCTAACAACCCTTCCTTGCCAACAGTCTGGAGCTTCTCATCTTGGTCGCCTCTGAAGTTCGCCACATTTCTAGAAGCCACATTGGTGGCAAAAACATGGACAAACAGCAGCAGAAGCAGAAAACGCAACCTTCCCATTTTGCGCTTACTGACACTAGCAAACTAGTCTTTGAGTTCTGGCCAGTGTTTGCCTTGTAAATCATGAAGAAGATACGGGTTTTATAAGCATCCAATGCTTTCTGACTTAATCTATCTCAACCACTAGCTGATCTCCACATTTAATGCGCACTTATAATTCAGAACGAGTTTGGTGCACCTGCTTTTCCCTGTACTCTTCAACTTTATCATTCCATACATACAACATTATTACACTATCATATAAAGTAAAGTGAAGCTAATTAAACAGCCCCTAATATCTCAATAATGCTCTGTGATTTCTTCCTCATCTCCTCCTTCTCATCACATGCCTTTGCCTAAACTTGCATGTTACTTTCGCCTTCCTTTACATGCAATCTCATACCCGCTTGCTCCAATATATATTAGCTCTGTCTTATATTTGTGTTTTGATAATTCACTCACTTTTTCTAAGCGCGTTAAAAATCGGAGCTTCTTTTTATGGGCTGGGGCCTGGGGGGAATTCTAGTCTTAAGTTTTTAGTACGAATAATTCTTGACAAGACATTATCAGGGTTTTATTCAAAATATGATGTAATGGTGCAGTGTATATAATTCACCCAAAAAAAATAGTGCAGTATATATAAAACCAGGAATTCATAGTGAATTGGAATAGCCGGCCTGAGGGGAAGAATAAAGAGGATGGGACCAAGTGCTAGAGAAGGATTCATGGATTATTGGATCTAAAGCTTCAACACGGAAATGGCGATTGGGGAGCTCGAGCATGTGCTGGGTAGATGATAAATTTATTGCTTTGTTGAATTTTCGTTTCATATTCTTCAACAAAATCTGTACGTACGTAGCTGGCATCCACATTATATCTTCCGACATGCATGCATATATAATTTTTTTTAATTATGGCTGATAGTTATATTGCATGTTTCTCTATTCCTAATTAATCGATCCTTTTTGGTACCAATAATTGAACCGAAACTGCTTCATAATGGTGGAATGGGTTTTTGGAAAGAAAAACAATTTTTTATTAAGCATAAATATGATGTAGCAATGCATAAATCAAAGTAATCATATTTGACGCATTGGAAATCACTAAATGTAAGTATTTGTTTTAGCAGATATTTTGAATGTTTGGGAAAACTTTTTCCTAACGTAAGTCAAGATAAAAAGCATCTCAAAATCTATAAAATCATCTCGAAATTTATAAACTCATTTCTTCTAACGGATTCTCAAAAACACACATTCGTAAATATGAGTAAATATAATGAAATCAGTCATATTTGATGTTATGTCAAACACTAAATATAAGTATTTATTTGAACCTTGTTCACCTCATTGTAAGAGACTAATCCCTTTTACTAAATCCAACGTCATTGGTGAAAACAGAATTTTAAAAAATTAAAAGTGTGCATTTTTTGTTAAGTATATGCATCCTTTTATTAGAGTCAATTTTGTTTGAGATATTACCTAACACTAAATATGATCACCCATTTCAATAAAAAAAATTGAACATTTATTTATCAGATTGTCCCAGTGGTAAAACCATATATATTCTCACGTGCGCATGAAGATACAAACCGTCTGATGGGTTCATGTGGATCAGAAAATATGATGCGGCCCCATGGGGGGTGTGACCAAGTCGTAGTAAATCCTTGTTGGACCCGTACGTTACATTGGTTCCAACTCACAGTTACACCAAGTCATGGCAGGGTGTCCCAGATCTCTCTCTCTCTCTCTGAATTCTATAATAAAATTGTGTCATTCTCCCACTCTTCTCAATTTTTTTTTTAAAAATAGATAGTTATATCAAGCAAGCAACTATTCACCTGCTTATCATGATGATAGAAAGTATGTTCATACGAATTGAAATAATTTTTTTTTCATATATCTACCTCGTTGTTTGTAAATCACGTTAAAAAATAGTTTTTACTACTAATCTAAACAGAAAGAGTATCGCAAGCAGATTTCATTCACCCCCAAAGAGTTTAGGATCCAACTCGGATCGTGGGACCCAACTGTCGTCATATGTTGGGCCTGTTTGGAGCAGCGTTTTGAGCTCCAAACATGCGGCGAACAATTGCAGAAGCTCGATGGGAAGACTGTAGCAATTTTTGCACCGTTTGGCTCTCCTTCTATAGACAAGGAGCTTATCTCCATAAGCTACTTTTCCCAATAAGCTCAACGTTGCAGCTTATCTCACCTACCCTCCAACGGCCAGCTTCTTCTGTGTTGGTTGGGCTGAAAGGCAGATTTGAGAGCTGAGAGGTTCACGGCGTCGTTTTCTGAAGGGAGAAGCAGCTGAACATCATAGCAAAACCTAAGAGCTGTAACTAGAAGAGGAACGAGAGGAGCTGAGGGAGAATGGTGTCGGCTGGGCTGAGAAACACGAAGAGCAGAAGAACAGAGTCAAGCTGAGGGGAGAACTGAGCATCGCGAGACCTAACGAGAGAAAAGTTGAAAGGCAGAGAGCTGAGAAGAGCTGGGCGTCGGCTGGAATCAGAGAACAGAACGAGAAAGCTAAGGGGGCTGGAACGAAGATACAATAATTAGAAGGCATTAGAATTAATTAGAATTTCTTTAACTTAATTTTAAAACTTGAAAAGAGGAAATTACAGTTCACTTGTCATAAAAAGATACAAAGCTTTTGTCATGTGGAAATCAGCTATTCCTGCAAGATATATGATGCATGGGATGCAATCAGAGATGAACTTGTTAATTCTAAGAATATCAATTAGCGATGCTATTGTTGTAATTACATACGTTTATTTTATTTCAAGTTTAATTTAATTTTAATTTACAAATAAGTCACTTATCTAAAGTGTTCCCAAACGCATTCACTTTTACAAATAAGTCACTTCTTTCATCGCTTTCCCAAACATAAATCACTTTTACAATCTGACTTATTTTCCAATCGCACTTCTCCATAAGTACTTCTTCGAATAAGTTACTTATCCCACCGTGTTCCCAAACGAACCTGTTGCCTTGAAGCATGATTAAAAGAATTGAGTGGCATGCATTCTCATTTTCAGAAAACTTTAGTGCAGGTTTGGAATCTCCGTTATGTTTACGCAAGTAAAGAAAAAACTCCTCTTACTATTTGTTTCGACTTGTGTAAAATCATTCGCCCAATGAATTCTCAAACACATATATCCATGCATGTTTTTCACTTGTCTTCCCTTTTTTTTTGCTTCTAATGTCCCTCATTCCTACACTCACTAAAACTTTCTCACGAGTTTCTATTCAATAATTATAAAATAGAAAGAAAATATGAGCTGTTGATCCAATAATTATAAAAAACAAAAGAAAATGGAAGAGGATGCATCTCTGGCATGAAACAATCAATAGGCTTGTTTAAGAATACAGTATAGAAGTATTTTTACGTAAATCGAGATAAAAATATAAAAGAGATTATCTTTCCATACAGAAAAATTTTATTAAACGTATATTTAAAAACGTTGTCACATACAGACAAGCCCATTACATGATCACTCGTAGATGTATGATCGGTCCGGTCCTTCTTTCCAATTCTATCACATTCTCGCTCTAGGGTGAGGGTACTTTAGTCATTTGAGGGATGGTATCTCTGTACCTAAGTTATATTAAGCGGAAACCTAGTTTAATTAAAAGGTAAGGGCATCTCTTAAATACTATTTCACATATTCACGCCTAAATCTCTCAACCCCCCTCAACCTTTCACCGCCGAGAGTCCTTGAGCAAAGCTCTTTGATCCCATCGTGTCCTCCGCCGTCCTCCGATTCTCAGACCGCCTCACTCTTGACTGGATCAGAACCCGCCATCTCAATCTTTCTTTCCATTTCTTGATTTTCTGTTGGTCTTTGGTTCAAAATCCTTAGATCTTGCCCCTTCAATATCGCACCCATTCTTGCTCGTCGCCTCCTCCTTCTATCCGTCGGTGGACACTGCTTCGTTCTCTTTCCCGTTTTCTACCTTTAACGACAAAGACGAAAGTGACGTCTCAACATTAAACAATTCTCGAATATTCATTCGCTATTACGGTTTTGCCCTCGTACGAAACTGTTCCCTGCCCTCTGACGTGGCATGATCCATATCCTTCATGACTAGTCACTGTCCTCGTAGGACTTTGTCACCTGGCGGGACGAGAAAGCGGAAGGAGAGGGGGGCTCCGTGGTCCCTGATGGGTCCACCAGCGGCGACGCCAACTGCTACGGCTCATTCGGGTGATGCAAGAGAAGCCGGTGTCTTCGAATCGGCTTCTAGCGGGCTACATGGCCCACGAGTTCTTGAACAGAGGCACTCTGTTTGGGCAGAAGCTGGACTCGAGTGGAGCGGAAGGTGTCCCTTCGGCTTCGGCGCAGGCGAGCTTGACAAGGAAGGAAGGCAACGGTCAGGCTGAGATGGCAAGCATAGTGAAGTCAGATGGTACCCACATCCCTGGCGTTGTGAATCCAAGTCAGCTGTGTGCATGGATGCAAATATGAGGTTGCAATTGGAGAAACGTTTGGTTGACTGCTAAAGCTAAAGGGAAGTGGTGAGTGAGTCTGGTGTCCAAGCCTAACGATAAGAACATGAGAGTGGGATAAGCATGAGCATGTCATTACGGTTTGTAATGTCCATTATGGAGTTATCCATCAGGAATAGTTTCTGGATGGAATTTGGATTATTTGCTTGTTTGGGTACCTAATTTCCTGAACGGTGCATGTAAGTCGAGATAAAATCAAAATTCATTAAAACCATCTCAAAATTTATAAAACCATCTTGAAATCTGTAAAATACCTCGAAATCTGTAAATTCATTTCTCCCAACGGACTTCCTAAACTATGTATATTTTGTTTGATTGACGATGCATGAATTGAGATCGATGTTGATTGAAACTATTGCTATATGTGCGTGCGGGGCACTTATTGATCGCGTATTCACACACACAAAATGCAGGGCAGTGGAGATGTGTATGGTGGCCACTTGCCTTGAGCTCTGCGTGTTCTTGGCAAAGCGCAGAGCAGCCGCAGCAAAAGTGGACGCAGCAGTCACAGCGGGGCTCCGCCGGTAGACCGTACTTTGCCCTCGCCTTCTCTCTGTACACACACGAATACAACCACTGGCACTTCACCATCATCAACATCCCCTGCCCTACGCACGCTTTTACATTTCCATTCATTCAGACACACACACACACACACACAGATATACATCTCTCTGTTCATCAACCACACACACACTTGCAACTTCGTCCGCAACTTCTGCAATTTGGCCTAACGTTACGCATGGCAAACAGCATGATATACAGCCTGCATCATCATTCATTAACACACACCAAATCTGTGTGTGTGTGTGTGTGTATTGGTTTGTACGCATAGGATGGAAATGATGGAGATCTTACATGTTTTGGGCTACCTGTCCACAACCACAGAGTCCCACCGACCATTTCGGTGGAGCTGCCAAACCACCAAATATCATCTTCATCTCCCAAACCCCGGCCTAATCGTGCCGCCAGGTGCTGTCTAACAAATATTACTTTATCATCATCGTCGTCATCATTACTTCATGTTCGTTGCCGTTCTTCTCATAATCTTCCGTTCTTCTCTTCTTCTTCTTCTTCTTTCCTTGTCTCTGTTGTTGTTTTTAATAAATCATTATTCTTCTTGTTGATAAAGTTCTAGCGGAGAAAAGCTTATAAGAATCTCTTTTTTTTTTCAACATACAAGTTGGTCCTATTAGTTTTTCTCTCAATATATGATTTTTTTCTCTCATAATTTTGGGTGTTGCGTATTATGAAATTTAGGCAAGCTGATCATAAACATTGCAGCTTATCAGTTTTTATGGATGAGAGTTGAATTTTAGCTTGAAAAATTGAGAACAAATTATGAAAACATGTTTCATTCAGAGAGATGATTTTATAGTTTTTTTTTTCTGAAAGCATTTCCTATGAATATTGTGTCAAAAAGTTCATCAGTGGATACTGGACCTCACTACCGAGAACCTAACTGTTATTATCTGATTTATGACCCAATTATTTGGGCTCGGTGATGTGGTATTCTTTCACTGGGTCCTAAAGGCCTTTACCACTCTTAAGCACCATTTGTACAAAAACATGAAAAAGCATTCTTTTTTGCACCTTTTTGAGTACGTATGCTGTCAGGATTTCTCGATACAAAGAATAATATCGGGTTAGAGCTGGTAAAATAAACTGTTACGGCGGGCTGGCTCAAATCTGCTTCTGTATGAGCGGAGATTTCTCCAACTCAACCTATCACCTTTTTTAATTTTTATATGTTTTCTTACTCATAATTTTTTTTTAACTTGACTTGAAATATCTTTTTTATTATTTTTAATTCCTGAAATGAAACATTCTTTTTCATAAATTTTATTTATAAATTATATCATAATTTAAACATAAAATATGTAATTTAAATTTTAGATAATACAACTAAAAGATATATAATACATTTTATAAAATCAAATTTAAATTAAATATAAATCAATCAAATAATCAACAAACATTCAATATTAATTAGGTTTACATTTTGATCATAATTTGTCCATATTTTTTATAAATCAATTTTAATTTTTTTAAAATTAAAAAAACGGTTCGGCGGGTTAGCATGCTACACGTGAGGGCCAGGCAGGTGCGGGTCAAAAAGACCTGCATTCAAATAGGCCATCTTTTGCCTAACCCAACCGGCCACGAGTTGGCATCAGGTGAAAGCCCCAAAAAAATTCTATAATGAAATGTTTTATATGATTGAATTTCTATCTTCATTCTGCTTGAGATAGATAAATTATTTTCACATACTCTTTCTTGTACGAATGAAGTTGAAGCCTCATGAAGCTTGCATGCTCTAAGAGTCAACTTGTTTCCTTGGCTCAACGGTTAATTACGAACCACCTCATTAGATAAGGAATGGATTTTGTTTTACAGAGAAATCTGTCAAACATCCTATAACTATAAGCAACTTACTTGTAAACTGACAAAATCGAATCTTGGTCAACTTTGCATCAACTATGAACTGCATTTGTCTATATGGTAGAAGTAGAAATGTTGTATAAATGTCTGTAAGATATTGAATCTTTGACTAATTTAAGCTAAATCACCATTATCATGGGATTGAAAGATATGAATGCAACTGTATGAGTGTTTCAGGCTCTGACCAAGGCTCATGTCAGGATGGCGATGCTATCAGATCAATTGCAGCTCAGAAGAGATGAGGTTGGTAAAATAATATTCCATCATATCACTTTGATGCCCTGAGGGAAAAAAGGAGGAAGCACTGTTTATAGTCTTTCAAAACTGGGCATGATCAAATTAAAGCATGCCCCATTAGGCCATTATAATATGCACCTCGTTGACATTTTCCCATAAAGTTGAGCTTCCATAATTAGTTGGAGCAACATCATTTGTTAAGCAATCCTCAATCTGATATCAGATTTTTGGTGCTCTCACTGTGAACTCCATTACGGCTTTCTCAGTGTATTTACATGCCTTTTCCCATCGCTGCTACTTGTCAATGATTTTCTAGTTGATAATTTCCTCAGTGACATCAGCCAGTTTCCCTACAAATTATTGGTGGAACTTTCCAAGCCATGGACTGATGTTTCAGATTACATATTATAATATATAACACTGGATTTTTTTATTTTTTCTGGTAATGCCTGGAGGAGGCATGTATTGGAAGTTGGCATTAGGTCTAGATATGTCAGGTTTATAATAATTCCTCAAATATAGATAGTCCAAAGTCCAAACAACTCTGCAGCACACAGCCTAATGCCTTCTTTTTCTTCCTTTGGCCTATTTGGTTTCGCTTAGTGGTAAATAGTAACGTCTCTCTCATTATTTTATACACCCTTTAGGCCTCCACTAAGAAAGCTGAGTGGCCTTAGCATTTGATTATTGGTCACAGAAATTTAATAAACATTCAATGCTCCGCACTCACAGAAGCGCCATTCATAAAATTTAATTCTACTACTGGATTGGCTCCACCCTGTGAAAATGAACTTCCTCAATGATGACACCTTTAGGAAGAACTATTGATTGGTAATATGTGGTCCTCATATTCTGGAAGCTGTGCAGAAGCCAACTTTGCTAATACTCTTCTCCACAATTTTCAGCAAATCACATTGGCTATTTTTGGATTTTATGTACACTCTGCAATATAATGAGCAACAAGAACATGGTCATAAGAGTTGTTTGACTCCCATGATCAAGGATTGTGATTGCTGTCAGAAAAGAAAACATTAGCTGCACACAGGTTGGGGATCTTAGAAAGCCCTAAAGATACTCCTTAAAGATTCATTCTAACTCATCTATGTAGGCTAGGCAAAAGTGAATTCCCTGTTAATTAGAACAACCTATTTGCCTCAATTTTTCTTTAACAAAAAAGTAAGAAATTAAATAGGTGGATGGGAAAATACAAGGATTGATGTGAAAACAGAGCCACTTGTAATGGAAAAGACATATCATATATCTATGACAGGGAGCAATTAAAGGGGAAATAAAAAGAGGAAAAGGCAGTAGCCCAAAATGGGATAGGAGTGTTTCACTGCAAAGTACTGTGTTGACATGGATTCTGATTTAATTCAGTTGTATTCACGTTGCTCGGACAAGTTGACTAAAAAGCGAAACTGATTTTCTTCAAGTACTTGAAATGCCATGGGGAGAATGTAAAATGGGGGGATATCAAAAGTCATTTTCTGATGAAAAGAAGAAATCCTATTGTCAAAATGGCTACAAGCACCCAAAGGATAATATGTGGTTTTGGTTCCACTTGAATAGCTCTTGGTCATTTGAAAGCACTGCATCATACTCTTTTTCAGACAAATTTGGAATTGGCCATTACCCTTGAAGAAAAGCAACTTGATTCTCGAACTCGAGTGCAGCTGGCCAACTGGAAATTGCATTTACATGAAACCTCTTATGGAAATAAGTAGATCAAGTGGATCATGAAGAGACATGTAGCATATCAAACAGATTTTTCCTCAGAGTCTCACCTTTATGTATGTCTTTTTATTATTGATTTGGTCTACCAAGTTTTGGTGGACTAGGTCTACATGACAATATATCTCTTAACTTTTCTCTTGGTTCAAGATTTCTGGAAGTATGTGATTGGTTGTTTTCCTTAGAGCTGTTATCATGACATTTGAAATCAAAGGGTCTAAATGCTTCTTGAAGATGTGGATAAAATGGATCAGCCATTTATAACTTTTCACACAGGGTTATCTACGTGCAACTTGACTTGTCTCATGGATAATAATATTGATAGTAATATTTTCCCAATATTTAAGAGGGCTTGAATAAATAATTATCAGTATATGAGTATCCCTGAGAGTTGAATCAATTTATCAGACAGGTTTACAGAAACAAACATTTTCCTTCATTTACTATAATCTATTTTAATATACTTGCACAGTTTTAAAGCACTTGCTCATGGAATTTTTATTGGCATGGAGCCTATTTTTTGTTTCTGGGACAGAGTATATGCCATTGATGAAAACCCCCTTTAATTTATGTAATTAATAGGGACAGTTTGGAAAGACATTATAAATTTAGGAAGCAATGTGGATTAAAATTTTGTATTTAGAATCAAAATAAACTCCTTAACTAGCTACTACATTTAGGATTAGAAAAGACATTACGAACCTGGATTTTTCCTTAGTTTGAGCTTGTGCACTAATTCACAGTCCTCATAGATTTTGGTCTTTATATTTGTGATTGAGGACCATCTGATATTTGGTATTACATTGATTAATTGAAATTTGAACCATGTCAAGTTTCAAATAGGAGGAAGCCAATATCACTGTGATTTTAATTTTCTTTCTTAAATTCATAAAGGCCTTAATTCAAATGCCTGCTTAAAGGGTATAAACCCCCTTCCAGTCAATCTAGCTGCGCCACACCCCCCCCCCCCATATTTTAGCTGCAGAAATTGTCATCTGTAAACAAAATCACAAGACAGAAAACTCAGTATCCCATTCATCTGCACTAAAAAGTTAAATCTGATATATATGATTCAAATGCCATCTAGGAAACGATTTCACTCTCCTAATCCTCCCCAAATTACCACCCTCTGATCTCAAATTTTTTTTTGGGTTCATTGATAAAATAAAACACAAAAAAAAAGACAACAGAGAAAAAAATACACAAGAGGAACAACTAATCAAATGCTTACAAATTTTAAGTGATTCAATAGTAAAATATTCTAAAATTATATAAAGTATTGTAGATAAATGATGGTGACTTTGCCACCAAATCTCGCAGCTATACTTGATGATCAATAAAGCATACCTGTCCATACTCTTAATTAATATACATGTAATGTAGCAAATGGTAGGGTCATTTGATCATGACTCACTTCCATTCAATCCTATTAGTCATTCCCATCTTCTCTTTTATTCACCCAATGAAAATGCAAAGAGACTATATGTACTTTTGGCGTTACATGATGCCTTCTTCAGTAAAATATATACTTTACCAAATGGAGATAACTAATTCTGCATGAAAGCAAGATTAGCAAAAAGCATTTGCGTCAATGTTAATTACTCGTTATGTAAGAAAAAAGAACTCATATTGAGATATACACCAAAAAAGAAACATAGAGAAAAGGATCACACACACAGTGTTCTGTCATGTATGATTAATTAGCACATATGACAGGACTAGTGCAAAAGAGACAATTGATGTCATAAAGAAGCCATATATGATGGCATTTTATTTAAAGTCAATAGTTCCATGCGCAAACAAAACGTTAAAAATATGTCATTTACAGATTTCAACTGTCCAAATGAAGTGCATGTTTAACTTTAATGATTTTTACACATGCATCTATACTTACCAATTTCTATCTGTCTAGCCAAATAGCCCATGTGTACCCCACATATAGCTTTTGAATAATGCATCAAGATCGAATACTGAAGCAAATTAAGTGTTTTTATTTAAAAAGCTGAGATACTTATTCGATTTTGCATCTCTAAAAACATCAGGACTAGGGGAAAAATGTAAAAACGAGAAAATGAATATAGACAGTGATATATACATATATATAAAACTACTAATGTTTTTTCATGTAATCGACTTATTATTTCTTGCCAAATTTAAGCTCGAATTGCTGCTGGCTGCTTCCGCAGGACATTCATATGGGAATTATAGGATTGTATAACACACACATATATGGCCGCCACCATATGCAACACGACATATCGTTCTTTAGTCAAATGCCCATGCAGATATATAATGGATTGCACATACATATATGTCTGTGACTTTGTTTTCCCACACACACACACACACACACACACACAGAGCGGAATATAGCTAGCTAAGCATGACTCAGTTTAATACTAAACTAACAGGAAAATTAATAAAGAATACTAGAAGGAGGAAAACTAAAAACTCATGGCATTATTCTAAAATCCATGTCTGATCTGATATATATAGTTAATAATAAGAGAAAAAGGAGAAGATGATGAATAAGGAGGGTCTTATAGCGGGGGTAGCATTATATCTTGTTTTGATGATTACAATAACAAA
Source organism: Vachellia pachyceras (assembly GCA_025593235.1). Classification (NCBI taxonomy): domain Eukaryota; kingdom Viridiplantae; phylum Streptophyta; class Magnoliopsida; order Fabales; family Fabaceae; genus Vachellia; species Vachellia pachyceras. The sequence goes on from JANTPZ010092076.1 coordinate 11,824, forward strand.
ATAAGTGTACTATGGAATATGAGGACCTATAGAGACTAACACGATTCGTGCTTATTGCTATAGGAACTGACAAGGATCTCTGCATCAAACACTTCAAAAGTATTATTTAGTGAACAGATATATATATTCAAATAGGACACTGTACTCCAATTTAATTAAGAAAAAAAACTTTAATATTTTCTGATCTTAAGATGATAGGAGCAGACATTATCCTTATCTTATGACCCAATGAAAGGGCAGGTTATAACACAAAACGAGGTTCATTGTCTAGAAGTTCTTTCAATATTTGACCTAGTACAGTGATGACGTGGCTGCTGTAGGCATTCTTTGCTTGAACAAGCCAAAAATTTATTGCCAATTAGAATGAGACGAGATGCTCATATATACAAGGGAAAATTAGTTAAAAGTGCTTATTTGAAAATTTTATCAATTATAAAGACCCGATATATTTTTATACACAGAAAATATTTGAAATTTAATGCTTTTAACCCTAGTAAGTTCATGTGCCTTATCTTAGAGGGCACATCCACACCCCTTCTTCCTCAACTGAAGACACTTTCTGAATGAAATTAAAGTGCCCTTAATAATTGTATAGACTCTCCTCTCTTTAAATATTACAACCCACTAAGAGATTCCTTCATATATCACATCTGATCTTGTATCTTCAACCACTGAGACATTATTCTAACAAGGACATTAATTGAACTTTATACGTGCTTCTTAGTTTTTCTAGATCAGCCAGAATTAATATTTAAACACCATACACACTCACAGCATTGTCCTTAATCTGAACTGGCCATTAGTTAGCTAGCCACCCAGCAATATCCACCCACTAAGATGTTATTAATTCTTTATATGCCCTAAATAATATTTTAAAATCGGTATTAACCAAAAGAAACCATCCATATGTAATCCATTAACTTGAAAAGAAATGCATTTGGGGGGAGATTCACACAAACACTTGTGTGTGTGTTGGTTTTTAGTTTTTACTACTTTGTATATACTTGTGTATTGGCTTAGTGGAGGCATCATAAATGGGGGCTTTCGATCCTTCCAACACCATCCAACACGTACCTTAATTATTATTACTGTGAGCGTTGGGAAAATTGCTGGTTACTGTTGAAAACAACTCTCCAATAGTGAAACTAATTGAGATTCCCTCTCCACGCAAATAAAATAGGAGCCTCTAGTCTCTTGATCTCCTATCCTACCCACTCCCTCAACTTCTGGTCACCAATCTGTACACGTGTTCATTCTTTCAATCTATAACTCTTCTCATTTCTCCTTGTCACAACAGTACACTTAAGAGAAGAGTCGAATAGTCGATGAAAATTCACACCTTGAATTTTTTTTTTACCAAAAGAATTTGAATTGGAGTACGGCCAGTTTCTGTTATGAAATGTATTAGAAGAAGAGCTGAAGTTTAATGTAATGTCTTTATATGCTCTTAAATATGAGAAAAGTTGAAAAAATGTTTTATTTTTTGATGAAGTTAACGAATCAACCACCTCTCTTATTGACATGAGGGAATCCGTATTGTCCACCTCCTTCATATGGTCTTCCAAATTCCATGCTTATGCCATTGTCTATGTATTCTCATATTAATTAGTCCCCATAATCATGATTTGTTCGGTTAATAATCATTTTCTGGACTTTGTTAAATGAATATACATACGAATAAATGGCTTACAGGTAATCTGCTGCTAATGGCATCGTTGAGGGAAAGCACTTTGACGAGAGAAACATTTGACAGATGGGATCACGCTTACGTATTCTGCTTCCAAACCTTTTCATTTATTTTATTTTAAGTCATTCCCTTCGATTTCACTTTGCCTACTCCATCCATCCTTTACGCCATGCTTTTCCATTAATACAAGTCTATATATGTTTAAGCGTTTGACAATCGAATCAAATTACACAATATTATACGATTAATTATCATATATAATATTCCTGAAATTCCACTATTCTGATATGCACAAGACATCATTTTCAAACTTGAATGAAATTAATTTTCTGAAGTTTCCTCGATGGATCTCTATGATTTTGATAGTTATGAATGTTGTGATTGGAATACATTTAGTTTTAGATAACTATGATTCTAGGAATGTAGTTTTTTTTTGTTTTAAAAAAATGAAAATGATAGCGTCTAAGACATAAATAAGGAATTAGGTAGGTGCTCATTTAGTATATTAGAAGAATCGTAGCAAGCTACGAGATTATGAATTTATGATAAAGAAGTTAGCAGGCAAGATATGGTTGAACGTATGTATATTAATCTCATGACCTTCAACCTTTTTTTTGGTAAAACATGACCTTCAACTTTGTCAAGAAATCATCGTGGTTTATGTCCCGATCCACCACAGATTTAAAAATTAATTAAATGAGAACTAATCATAAAACAAAAGACATATACATATATTTTAATAATCTATAGCCAATCATGGGAGAGACGTTAACAACGTTTACGTTGCCATGATTAACCCCAATATATCATTAATCTTATCTGCACACATAATACTCCATCTGCTTCTTTTTATTTGTCACTCATAAGAAAAATTGCTTTTTATTTATACATTTTCAACACAGTATGAATTAATCTACTTTATAACAGTGGAGCATAACATTTACTGGCAAATGAAAACGAAGAATATAAAATTAAAATAACTAGATTTCCTTTTAATTTTGTAATGTTTATCCAAGGGAAAAGCAAGTTCATTGCATAATATAAACCAGAGATTTCATAAGTTGGGACTCCTATGAATTGTGGAAGATGAGCTAGCTAGCATGGAGGATGGAAGCAATAATTATTGGGAAGGGATAATCCATGCATGATACCGTTCATTAATAATGTTTCTTTAATTTGGAATAATTGGAATATTCCAAGCAGATGCTTCACCCCAAAAGCTAGAAGCCCTTTTTGAGCCATAAAGGATAGAGAAAAAGTTAGAGAATTCAAACTTGGAATGGCAAAATTATGATGAACTGATAATTGGTAGTTTGCGTACTGGCTTGGTTTGGAGTTTTACATACGTGATTTTAAATGAGTTTGATCTGAAACTAGTTCATTCTCTTGAGATTTAAAATATTATTGTCCAGAAACTATTTCTTGATTTATTCCATCATCACAGTTAATACCTACTTTTACTTAATTTCAGCTAAAATTTATCATAAATAATGTATCACAAAAAAAAGGTTATCACAAGTTTATTGCATTGTAAACCAAAGCTCATTTTAGCTAAGGGGTAACCTTGATAAAATAAAAAAAAACACATTTTAGCTTTATTATGAGTACTTTAATTAGAATACTCTAATTAAAGGTGCCATTGGAATTACGAAGATATATTTGAATGGCTAAAGTAGCTCCCATGTAGCTTTTGAAAGAAATATGAAATTATTACTCAGCAACAAAAGAAAAGAAAGAAATATTAAATTATTAAGTTTTAAAAATGAAAAAAAAATTAGTGATAGAATTATTTATTACATCAATATTACAATTTCTACTAAATTAAAACAATTATATCACTTATTTAATTATGGTATTGAAACAAACAATAGTGTGGTTCAACACACCAACTCATCGAAAAAGATTAACTTTCAGTCAAGTCATGAAAAGGTCTGAAGTGTGTCAACATGTTGGCAAAGGAAACCCACCCAGAAAACTCTCATATATATCTCCTTCCGCATGCACCACCAAGCTGCAGAGAACACCTCTTGATTGATCAATCTTTTATGAGGGTCACGGTCCCCCATTTGAACTAATAAGTTCCTAATTTCTTTATCAAGCCTAGCTTATAACCTTTGTATTTAAAAAAAGTCAAGTCATGAAAAGGTAGATATACGTATGGGTAAGAGTGGTCACTGAGTTATATAGATGAACATAAGAAATGGATAGACTTAATTGATTAATTTGCCGAATTTATTATTAAGAAGAGAGGAAAACACAGAAAAATTGATGAAGAAAAGTAAAATAGTGGATACACACAGTCGCAGAATATGAAGATAGCATTGCGCTTTTTAAGGAAGGAAGGAGTGAATTAATCAATTAAGAAGATTATTATGGATGACTTAGAATAGCCACAGTTCATAATTTAAAATTGAGATTTATAATAACAAGTCAT